>JAANSK020190656.1:0-14641 GCA_011763485.2 Isoetes engelmannii
GGTTCGACCCGTTGGGGAGGGGAAAGTCCCCGGCGTTATACGATGGGAGCATCGTATGCCGTCAGGGAGCGTCACAGTCGCAATAGAACTGGGGCATTAATCATACTCATCACTCATCAGCTTGATATAACAGCATCCTTGTTGCACAAGTTTGGCATCATTGCATCCATTTAAGACAGATACCATTTCGCTTCATACCTTCATTTCTCATTTTCATGAAGCCTGAGTGGCTCTTTGCCATCATCGTGTCGGGCATAGCGAGCAATTATAGAGTTCCATACAATCAAATTTTGTGTAAACATTCCATTAAAAACTTGGCGAGCAGCTCCTAGGGTATTAGGGGTGATATAGTTGTGTCTCATCTTCTTGGAACTGTCTGAGGCTGCTTTGAACACTCCCTTACTACCATGAGAAAATGGAATTTGAGATGCAGGTATATTAGAGGTGCCTTGCTACCCGTTCATAAGCCCTTTAACAACCTCTCGAGCCCTTTCAAGGTTGAAGAAGCCTATATCGATCTTATTCTTCAGAAATCAACCCAAGAAGCAAATGCTTAGTCCCTATTTCTGCCTTACATGCGTGGTCGCCCTTTTTGCGAATCTCTAAAAACCTGCAAGTGCAACACATCTACGAGCACCCCAATGGAAAAGAGAACGCACGAAAGGTGTCCTCGATCGACAGTGCCTAAAATAAATCGATAGAATTCTGATACGCAAACTCACCTCTGAAATGATCGGGGATGTGATAGAAGTTGAAATGAATTTCTTAGGCTTTTCTAATTAAAAAAATAAAAAAATCAAACCCTGTCTTCATGCCACTCAGAGGGTTTTTATGGCTAAAACAACCTTAACGCCCTAGGGTGTTATCACGACGCTCCATAACGTCCTAGGGCATTATCATGAAGGCTCATAACACCCTCGGAGCAAGGTGTTAAGGGAGATAACGCCTTGGCCCTCGGGCGTTGAGAGGAATAAAATTCTTGGGCAATATGGCCATGGCCAAAATGGCGAGGCGTGCTAGCCATTTTGGCCATGGGCCATATTGCTCTTGAATTTTATTCCGGTAACGCCCTGTGACCAAGCCGTTGTTGTCTACTCAGTTTGCAGCTGCCCCACAAAAATTTGTCACAAATTCATATAGAATTAGAGTCATATTTTGTTTGCTTACAACTAACAGATGTCCAGCGATGACTCCTGGTAGCTGTGCGGCTCTCTTCCCATTTCACACTTTTATGTATGACTTCACTGCTAAGAACAAGAGGACGTTTCATCGCTTTCGGTGGAAAATATTGGACCCTTTTACTCCAGAAGCGCAGATATGGCCTTCCAGCAGAGAAAGAATGTGTTTTAAAAAATGTAACTAGACTCTGCAACATTGGAAACCTGGAAGAAGCTGTAAACCAATTAGATCACAGTGGAGTTGACGCAAATTTTAGTCTCTTCAGATCCTTACTGCGAGCCTGTGGTAATGTCAAGGCCTTGCAACAGGGTAGACAGATTCATAAGCTGATCTGTAAGAGCAAATTGCATGAGAAGACGATATTGGTAAATCAGCTCATTGAGATGTATGGCAAGTGCGCGAGTCTGGATGATGCAAGGGCAGTGTTTGACAATATGCATCAACGAAATGTATTTTCATGGACTGCTATGATTGCAGCATATGCAGAAAATGGGCAAGAGAAGAAAGCTTTGCAACTCTGGCCTCAAATGCAGATGGAAGATGTGAAACCAGATAATGTCATCTTCATTATGATTTTGAAAGCTTGCTCTCATCCTTCAACTTTGGAGGAAGGTAAGTTGATCCATGCAAATATTCTGGACGGTGGCCATGATTTTCATGTTGTAGTAGAAACCTCTCTTGTTAATATGTATGCGAATTGTGGAAGCTTGGAAGATGCCTCAAGGATTTTTGAGAAAATGTCACTGAAAGATGCTGTAACTTGGAATACTATGATTGCAGCATATTCTCACTATGGCCATGAAAAAGAAGCACTAAATCTTTTTTGGCAAATGTTTCAGGTAGGCATGCAGCCAACTCGGGTCACATTTGTTAATGTCCTGACTGCTTGTTCCTGTCAGATGGAAGGTAAGTTAATTCATGCTCATATTTTCTATTATAAAACTGAGTCAGATGTAGTTATCCTCTCCTCCCTAATCAACATGTATGGAAATTGTGGGGCTATTGAGAGTTCATTGAGGGTATTTGCAAAACTGCACCAAGGGGAGGCCACAGTGTGGAATGCAATGATCACAGCCCACATTCACTGTGGACAGACTAGGGAGGCTTTGTGTCTCTATAGACAAATGAGGTCTACATGCACAAAACCAAATAAAGTAACATTTATCACCATCCTTAGCGCATGTTGCTCAGCAGCAGTCAAAGCTGAGGGTAAGGTGATTCACGCCCATATCATAGATTGCGGGTTTGAATCTGATAATGTCGTGGGTTCTGCCCTTCTTAACATGTATGGTAAATGTGAGAGCTTGGAAGATGGACGAAGAGTGTTTGAAGAAATGCCTAAACAAGATGTTATTTCATGGACTGCCATGATTGCAGCATATGCTCAGCATGATCAGGGTCAAGAAGCGCTTAAACTTTTCCAGCTAATGCAGATGTATTGCATATCCCCAAACAGAGTCACAATTGTGACCATTCTTGATGTCTGTGCTGATCTTGCAGCTTTGGAAGAAGGGACATCCATGTATGCTTACATAATTGATAATAAATTTGATCTGGATGTCATAATAGGTACAGCTCTTGTGAATCTGTATGGGAAGTGTGGCTGTTTGGATGCTGCACGCAACATCTTCAATAAACTACCCTGGAGAAACTTGTTCACATGGAATGCCATGATATCTGCATATGCCCAGTATGGGTGGACTGAGGATTCCTTGGAGCTATTTAATCAAATGCACCTTGACCATATCATGCCAGATGAGATTAGCTTCATTAGCATCCTCTCTGGATGCAGCCATGTAGGCCTAGGATACAAGGGTTTTCACTGGTTTGTTTCAATGAATCAAGGCTACAATGTTACGGCAACTGAGGAACATTATGGCTGTCTGATTGACCTTCTTGGGCGAACAGGATGGCTTGATGAAGCAGAAGACTTTGTCCACAAAATGCCATTTTCACCTGATGTTGTAGCATGGAGGGCGTTACTTGGTGCATGCAATGTCCATGGAGAAATCAGGCGTGGACAGCAAGCTGCAAAACAGGTTATAAAGTTGGATCCTTGTGATGCTGGTGCATATGTTTTGCTATCAAACATCTACTTGACAGGCGGAATGGTTTATTAAAGTATTTCCTATGCTTTGTTCTGTTAAGGTGGAGAAAAATGTGAAGAAATTTACATATATTGAATTTTAGAATGTTGAATGTGACCTACTATTTTAAGTGCCATGGAAATAGAGTAACGGACTCGACAATAGGCAGAGACACCTTTGGCTGAAAGTTGCTGAGGTGTTGGACATTATTTTGACCCCTAACGTTGGGAACCATTGATGAGTTCAGATCCCTCAGTTTAAGGGATACTGGTCCGTGGCAAACAAATTTCTAGAGCACAGGTTATTTTTTAAAGATTGATCCAAGCTGCCAATGCTGTTGGGATTGCATAGGGCAGATGTGAATAATTGCTCTATTACTGCAAGAGGGTGAAGGAGCTTTACTAACATCCACTGCATAGAGGTATGATGCATCTATTTTGGCCCAACCATTCAACAAATAATCTGGCTTGAGCACAGAGTAAGATTGCTTAGAAATTGGGTGGATGATACAACATGTCGATTAAATCTGTCAAGATGAGGTCAGATGAATTTAAAGGTAAAATAGATCATGCTTCTTACCTTAATAGTAGCAGTTTGTCTTGGGCTGTTGGGCTGGCGATGCTGGACCTATCAAGGTGCTGGTCCTGTTGGGATTGCTTATGGCAAGGACATACTACACATTTGTCATCGAGGGGCGAATGCCTGAAAGCGTGGCATATGAGATGGAAGGCAGACAAGAAGAAGTTTTGCAAGAAGAAGCTTCAAAACTGGATGTAGATTCTGCCTCTGTATAGTAATGCCAAGCAATCAGAGCAGAGAAAGTTTTGCATGTGATATATATGCATGTTGGGCACGATGGACACAATGTATGGTCTGAAGATATGAATCGAACCGTACCTTATGTCCTTCTATTGCAGAAGAGGCAGCAAACATGCTACTAGAAACGAAAGACTTCCAAGTTGTATGAGTAGTACGATGGAGAGAGGAGTTCTGTAATACCATACCATGAGACCTACTGAAAGAGTCACTTACCACTTCAAAGTGGAGCATTAGGATATATGGCATCTTGGGTACCACTCTTGCGAGTATATGGTCTGTGCACACTTCTTGATACGAGGAAAACAAACAGGGCAAAACAAAAAGGGAAAATTTTTGGTCCCTGAATCAATGCCCCTTTTAATATTTGTATTGTTTTAACCATTCAAAGATCAATGCCCCTTAATATTGTATTGTATTATGCTGGAAACATTTATCACAAAACAAAAACACAAAAATATGGAGATAAGAACAAAGCTATAGGAAGCACCCTTCGTATGGGATTACACAAGAAAATATAGCAAAAAATATGGACCAATTAATATAGCAAAAAAAAAAGGAAAAAAGAAAAAAAGAAAAAAAAAATGGCCGTAGAGAAACGGAGCAGCTTGATGCTGAGTAGAGGCAAAGATAGTTGGATGGTCAACTAGCAGTTTCACATCCAGTTCATGATTCTATTACATTTCCAGCTCCAAATCCAGTTCTAGTCCCAGTTCCGGTTCCAGTTCTAGCCCATGCTTTTGCTTCTGATCCTGACCTTGATTTTGCTTCTACTCATGACCTGGCTCCTGTTCTTAATCATCTTCATGTTCTGCCTCCTGCTCTTGTTCATGTTTTTGCACCTACCCTAGCTCTAAATTCGGGCTCCAATATACCTTTGTGCTTGGATGCTCCTCCAGTTTTAGATACTACTCTTGATGTAGTTTTTTGTCCCTATCCTGAGTGTGCATCTGCCTCTATTCATATTTATGCTCCATTTCTTGATTATGCCCATGCCTTTGTCCCTACTCAGGATCTCGACCATGCTTTTAAGCTAGGCCCTCCAATTCTTGTTCCAATATCAATCCTTACTTATGCTTCATATCTTATCGTTGCTCTAGACCTTGCTCCATGTCTAGATATCATTCCAAACAAAGATCCTGATACTGATTCAACTCTTGATCTTGACGTTAGCTTCCCTTCTATCTTTGCTAATGATACTTGGATGTTTGATCCTGGGGATAAGCCTCACAATCATCAGGGAGGGGAAGCCAACATCGGGGGATAGTGTGACAACCATACGGGTATAATACGAAAATGGTCGTCACACATGTACAAAAAGGATTATGTTTGAGATGGATTTCAAGCCCATGACCTTTTGTTTGCATGTTCGAGATGGATTTCGAGCCCATGACCTTTTGTTTGCAAGTCAGCGACTCTTTCCAAGTGCACTATTGCCATATTCATAAAGTTATGCAAAATGTCTTCCCTATGTACGCCAAGTGCCATATCAAGCACCTATGCTAAGTGGCATCCTTCATGCCTGCCAAGTGGCGCACACTCACCTATGCTAGGTGGCGACCATGCACTACTGGAGTTCATGCATTGGGGCACTATATATAGGGACATTCGAGGATGACAGAACCATTCTGCTTCAATGCCAGTTATGAGCTTCTCTTGCGCCTAGCTCTTGCTCTTGTTCATGTTCTTGCTCCTTCCTTAGTCTTGCCTATGTTCTTGCGTTCTTGCTCTTGACCTTGTGGATAGTCTTGAGCCTTCTTGTTAATGTGATTTGCCCTCTGGGTCGTTGTACATATTATTCATGTTATAGTACATTGATTCCAGTTTATATAGGTATTTTCTCTTGCACTTTCTTGTATTTGGCTCGTAGGCTCGTGACACGTACAGAAATTTATCACAGCCCCCCCCCCCCAAAAAAAAAAAAACCCAAAAACCCCCAAACTTGCACTGAGGCATATAGTATATGGACAAAAATGTGAGTTCCACTTGCTTCCTGCACACTTCTAGCTTTCACACATTGAATCTACAACCTAAACACTGGAGAAAGGAAGTAAAAACCCTAGCATGTGGCTTTGTTTTGGTATCACCTTTAGCAAAAGCTTCTGTGGCATTTGCAAGCATCCCCATCCGCATGCCCTAAGTTAGAAACACCTAAGTATGAAGGGGGCACAACCACAACAACGTCTCACCTTGGCTTACAAAAGAAACAAAATTTCCTTAAAAAAAGGTATCCCTAATTTCAAAATAAGAATCCATATACTACAACGCAAAATACATGTATGCATACCATTAGATTTTGAGCAAAATTTATCCAGAATATCAAACTATACTGCCAAGACCATTGGACAACTGGAGCAACTCTACAACTCTTCTAGATTAAGGCGTATTTGGAGTAAAAGTCTATTTTGTTTTTTGTTTTTTTTTGTTATATAACACAAATTATTACATCCAACAATTCTAAATTAAATTCCTCATAAACCCCCCTTTGGTTTGGGTGCATATTCACACGGGGGTGACTCCGGGTAACAAGAGCTTTTGGATGGGCATATTCACGACTTATGCCTTGATTTGGACCGTAGATAGCGATCCGTATTTGTGGGGTATGCTCGTACATATTTTTTCTATATTATATAACAAGAATTACAAAATACTATAAGGCTTGAGGTATTGTACTCAATGGTGTTGATTTCATACATGTGTTATAAAAGGGGTGTTTTAGGAGGTATAAAAGGAGCTCTCACTACCCTATGTCACCCCCCCCCTGAGAATATGCACCAACCAAAAGGGGTTTTAGGGGGATTTTAATTTAGAATTGGTGGATGTAATGGTTTGTGTTATATAAAAAATAATTTGGGCCCCTTCATGGCCACACAAAGAAAACATGAGGATATAAAAGTCACGAGAAGAGATTGTGAAAAATAAAAAAAAACTATATGTGTTTTTAAGTATCAAAACTAAGAGAATGTCCCCATATGATTAACAATATCGAATACACAATCTACTATGGGATTGGATTTGAACACATGATATCCTTGAACAAAATATCCTTGGAACACAATGATGAAAATGCTCAAAAGAGGCCATTGATTCAATAGCAACAGTGCTTGTATCTGCAATGTAATATGTATTGGTCTACGATGATAGCCAGCTGAATTGGACGATGTAGAGGCAAACAGATTCTAAGGAAAGTACAAACTTCATTGCAAAGACTAGGCGACTCAAGCTGCAAAACAAGCAAGAATATGCTTTCTATGAAGTTCTTCAACATGTATTCTCAATTCTACATGTATTCTCACTGCCCTTTTGTGCCTCATCTGAATATATACATGCACATGCACATGCACACGCACACACATGCACACACTCACATATGCACATGCACATGCATACACATGCGCAATGTTCATGCACAAACACATGCAGAGAAAGACAACAACCCTCGGATTGTTTTAGCTAATAAAAATCAACGGCCCATAAAAGGTGCACTCTAGAAATACTATTTAGTACACCTCAATAAATACAACAACAAAATCATAGAAAACCCATGTGAAAAAACACACAAAAATCTAAAAGTAACCCCCGTTATTGTGCTAAATATTGGAGGCTAGGGTTCATCATCAGAATACCGGTGGTATTCCATATCTAGAATCTGGACTATTTTTGGAAGGATATTTCGCATTTGGCTTTGTAGTCATGGCAAAATGGTAGACTCGAAGCTTAGGGTAACGTTCCCATGGAGGCAGGCTGCCCGAAGATCCACTTCCTTAAAAAGGGATACCACCTGTGTGCATAGGGTAGTAAAAAAAAACCTTTATATATGCCATTTCTATAATAAAAATCCTTAGCATACAATTTTTGAATAACATATATCCCCTCCTGGTTTTAGGGTGGGTTCACACAATGGGGTTAAATTTGGTTAAATTAAAAAATTTAACCTAACCTACGTTCACATATGAATTTGTTAAGATTTCCATTAAAGTTTACGGGGTTAAATTTTAATGGTTCAAGTTAAGGTAAAATTTACTTTAACTGTTGTTTAGATATATTTTGGTTAGGTTAAAGTTTAACTGAATTCTTAACAGCAACAAAATTTACCATTTGGATTTAACCCATGCCAATGAGCACGGTTAGGTTTGGTTAAACCTGATCCAAGCTCGCCGACGGGGATTTTGAGCTCGACGGACAGGAAGATGCGGAAGAGGAGATTTTGAGGAAATAGAATGCGGAAGAGGAGATTTTGAGGAGAGGAGATAGAATGCTCCGAGGGCTCTTCAGCAGGTCGTACCAGTGCCTCTCGCCCTAGAAGATGTGCAAGCCAAATCTGCTACAACAGGAACATGTCTTGTAATCACTTTATGGCTAGCTTTTGGGTCTTGCAAGTAAGTATTTGCACGTTGCTCTAGAAACGGCTTCCATTTGGCATTTATTCATAGACAAGAAACAACGATTCAACATACCTACAAAGATAGCATAAAAGACTTTGATAAAATTTCGTGACCTGGTACTTGTTTGAGCAGAGCAATTGCACCCGTCCAATAATTTGCTATGAAATAGTGGCCTTTGGTGCAGCAATGCAGGCTAGGAGATGAAGCTGCACAGCGAATGAGGAATTGAAAAATATGATGCTTTTGGATGTCACTCCCATCTCTTTTTGTATAAAAGAATGGATGGTACAACGTCTCTGCTCATCCCCAAGAACACTTCCATTCCCACTAAAAAGGATCTTCAATTTGCAGTCCAAAATCAATCCTGCATAATTGAGGTTTATGAGGGTGAAAGGCCCATGGCAAAGGATAATAATCTGCTTGGCAGATTTCAGCTATCGAAGATTCAAGAATCAAAAAATATAAATATTTCATTCAATCTGGATGACAATGGAATTTTAAGTCTTCCACCTTCACATGCTTCCTGGCTTCTCCAAAAACTTTGACGAGACATGTATATGGCTGGCCTGCTGTTATAAGGTGCATGCAGTCTTCAACATTTTCAATGCCTTCTTATGTAACTGCTTATCTTTAATTTAAGCACAATGAATGACTTTCTTTGTTTTCAGAAGGGCTTTCTTGCATGGCTTGGCTATTTCAAAATTCTGCAGATGGCAAACTCTTCTGAAAAATGCAGGAAGATTACGGCAAATGGAGACGCGACAGTTTGCCAAGGATGTTTGTGATCCAGGGCCACAATTTGAGAATAACTTGTAAGCATTGTATCTGTACTTGTTTTGTTGGTGAAATTTAGAGATTGTATTGCCTATACTTGTTTTGCTGGTAAATTTACGATTGTATTGAACACTTCTGGGATCACGGAGGTCTTTGTTGGAGTCTGGTAGAGAGTTCTTCTCTAATGTTTTATGGAATGTTTAATTCTGATGGATGCCATGTAACTGCTTGTCTATGTCTCGGAGATGGAAGGCATGACTTGTCTATATTTAAAATTCTAGGTATGTATAGTTGTGCTTCTACAGTGCAGATGGCAAAATCTTTTAAATAAATGCAGAAGGATCATGGCAGTTGGAGACCTGCCGACTTTCTATTGACGTTTGTGACAGGTCCAGAAGGGGCATGGAATGAAAGAGATGATCGAGCCGGCAAAGAAGCTGCAGTCTGAAGCACATGGCTGGTTCTTAACTTTCTTGAAGAAGCATTGGATAGTGGAATTAAAAATTGCTAACAATGGTACATCAGTTACAGATTCTAGCAATAATGTTGAACTAGACCATGTGTAGCTTGCACTGATGCTTTTACAGTTGTGAAAAGGGTCAATATTGGCTTGATACTTTGAGCTCTGAGAATGAAGGCTTATTGGATCCTCAAATGCTAGAAACACGGCTTAGGTTAAAGAAAATATATATGAGTTTTTTGCTCCAACATGTTCTGCAGCATGTGCTGGGGTAAATCTATAATGATTTTCTGTGAAGGATTCACAATCCAGTAAATAATTTGAAACACGAAGAATGTACATAAAGCATTTGTTCTTCCATTCAAGAAGGCAATAACTTACTCCAAACGAGACTTATAATATTTTTGTGGCATATGCTGTTAACTCATTCCTAACACTGAAACACCATTCCTAATCCATTGAATGATCTTGTAATATTCTGCATTGAATGATCCTGTTATATTCTGCATCAGAAAAGAACGTTGAGTCTTTTGAGAAGCATCTGCTATCTGCTATCTTTTGAGTCTGTATCTGCTATACCTAGTGACAACATAGTAACCTTGTGATTGAGCTCTCATGGTTAATGGTAACGTCATCCTTTCAGTTTCTAGCTGCTACAACATTTGCAGTTGGCTTCAGTTTGATGTTGATACCTAGACAGGTGCCAAAAAATTGCCATTTTGACTGATCATTTTTTTCTTTGGCTATGGGCCGAATGAAAGACAAAGGTCTTATTGGGATCATGCAAATGGTACTTGCGGGTTTGAGCAAGGTGATGCTAAGCAAGCATATCAAGGGTCTGTAGGAATCCAACGACATGTAAAAGATGCAAATGATTTTCTAGTTGGTTTTCAAGATAGGAAGACTCGTTTCCATGATAGACAAAGAAACCTATTGGGCTGCGAGAAATTGTTTCAGAGCCCATAGCTGTTGTGGCACAAAAACTTCAAGAACTACTCGACAGCAATCTTGAGCCATAAAAGAATCCCTTAAAGAGATGTCCCCAAGGTATTGTTATTTTGACAAAACGTTGGTGGTGCTGTTATGCAGAAGTGAAATGACCATCTTGTCATCTTGATTGTCTGAAATAAGCATAAAACATATGGTTGATCCGAAGTTCACAGCTTAAGGTTCCCACGAGAATAAAAACGTTTGTTATAACATAAGGTTTGTAATGGTGGAGGGCATGTATTCGTATGGGAAACCGTATTTTTTTGATGTGGCATGTGGGTTTCAAAATAGTAATGGTTTGGCCTATTTTTTTTGAGGGAGGACGATTTTGGAGGAGACAAGTGTTCCTGTAGGAGACAAGTGTTCCAAGATGCTGAGGGCTAGTTTAGGGTTTCTATTTTAGATCGGCATTTCTATTTGTAGGAGGCATGGCGTAGTGCAGTTGAAGTTAGCGCAGATCGGCCATGGCGGTCGGAGTCCTCCTGATCTTCGCTTAATGGGTTCGTTACGGTTTGCAGCCTGCAGCAGAGGCCTGCCTGGTAATTTCGATTCAGTTTTGGTGCGATGGGGTTGTAGTGTGTGATGGGTTTCTGCAGCAGTGAAATCTGTGTACAGTCTTCTTCTCTCTGGTACACAGAAACAGGAATTTACCATTCCGATTTGTAAGTGGGTTGCCCTTCGTTTCTGTGGCACGATTCAATGCCGTTTCTTGAGAAAATAAGCTGCCCTTCAAAACCTAACGTATGTATTAGAATTTGAAATAGGTTATTGAAATCTGTTTATGTCGGTTTGTATAAATCTTGAGATGAAGACACAGAGTAGAAGATGCCTCTGATGCGGAGTTTGTGGGAACCGCCTTGGTGTTGGGCGAGATGAGGAAGTCTGTTGGGTCCATCCTATTCGTCATGAAGCGTTTATGAGCTTCGTGGTCTCACACGGAATTCTAGTTCTGGTAGTTAGCTAAGAAATTGAATTTGGTGTTCATCTTCATTGTTCAATGTCCTTGACGAGTGTGATTGTAGTGTGGAGTTATGTGGAATCCGTCTTACGGAGGGGGTTCGATTCCCCCAGCTCCTGTTTACTTGCAGGTGATAATATTGCATGTAATAATGTTGCAGGCACTGACAGGATGGAGTGAAGATTGATCATGAGATGGTTGACTTGTAAACCATTGCCCCAATTCTTAGTCCTACGTGGAAAATGGGATTTGGAGTGGGGTTGACTTTCTGAGGACGGCATTGACAGGATGGAGTGAAGATTGATCATTGACTAAGGACGGCATTGACAGGATGGAGTGAAGATTGATCATTGACTTGTAAACCATTGCCCCAAATCTTAGTCCTACGTGGAAAATGGGATTTGAAGTGGGGTTGACTTTTTGAGGACGGCTAGGATGTCATTAGAGGGCATATCTGGAGGAATATCCTGGCCATTAATGGCCAGGATGTAACACTAAGGATGGATGTAACACTAAGAAATACGCATCAAAGCAACAAGGTGTATTGTCATGTAAAAAGCGTTAACATAACGGATTATGGTGTGAACGCATATTTAACGGAATTCGTTAAATTAAAATGTTTAACATAATAGATTATGGTGTGAACGTGTATTTAACAAAATCCGTTATCTTAAAAATTTTAACATAACGGATTATGGTGTGAAGGTAAATTTAACAAAATCCGTTATCTTAAAATTTTTAACATAACGGATCATGTGCGAAGGTAAATTTAACGGAATTGGTTATGTTACTAGCTAACATAACCAATGGTATGAACCAAATCTTAATTTCCCCTTAATTTAAGATAATTAGCAAATAGTTAAGTTAAAATTTAACTTAATTTAACCCTATGGTATGAACCCCCCCTTATACATCAAATTCTTATTAAAAATCCCTCCTATACGACCATATATAAGCATTATTTCCTTATAGCCAACCTCCTTTTTATATACTTAACGTTTTTTAATCATATACATTTACCAAAAGATTGAGTTTGAAAATTGAGTTGCAGTATAGTGTTTGCTCAATAAATGAGCCTCTCATATTCCCAGGGGATCTAGTTCCTTTAAAAGGGATATGCCACCACGTGCACAGGGTGATGAAGAACCAATGTATGCGTCATCTTTATAAAAAGTCCATATACAATTTTTTACTTTTGTACACATAGAATTCCTCGCGATTTTATACACCAACTAAAAAAGAAATAATGTATTTTGTTATGTACCTTAAAAATATCCCCTTTGTGTTCAAGCACGTAGTTTTATGGGTTCTTCTAAGTGACTCCCCCTTCAAGGCTGACACGACTTCAAGGTCTGAAGCTCAAGACGAAGCCAACATGTTCCAGTGCAAACAACTTTAGATACGCCTTCAAAGGTAACTTCAGTCATTTCGGAAATCAAATGGGATTTCTGGGAACTCTGGTCTGCTGCCTCTATCCGAGCCCTGTCACTCATGGGAATCGTCGAACTTGACCTCGACGAGTTGAAGTGGGGTCTGCTCCATGAGAAGGTACTATTATTATCCAGTGGACTTGGTAAATCCAAGTCAGGGTCTTTGGTGATGCCTTCATATCCTTGCATGCCAGCGTGATGGAGATGCTGGTACTTTGGCATGAGGTTTTGTGAGGCAGAGACCTTGGTAAATCCCGTAGGCTCTTGGCAGTTTTTTTTTTTTTTTTTTTTTTTTTAAGTAGTGGACTCCTTTTTGTTAGTACTAATGGACAGGGGAGTTATATTACTTAGTTGCTACTCATTCTTTGTTCAGGGTATCTTGTTGTCTGCAACAATTTCTAGCTGGAGTTTGTTTTGCTTTCACTGAACATACTCTTGTGGCTTAATCTCCCATGATGGTAAGTTTTACCCTTCATACCTTTAAATTTTTGGGGGATACTTGGAAAAAATTATTTTGAGGCCTTGCTCCCCATTGGTTTCATCTAAATACAATTGTGATTTTCATAATGGTATATAACATTATCTCATGGCCTTAGATATTTTTTAAGGTTGATTGGAGGTTAGTATATTCCTTCTTATACCTTCGTGGGTATATTCCTTTGGTAAAGGTAATTGGGTACCTCATGTAGGGCTGAACTTATACCCGTATATTAAGTTAACCATTCTTTATGTGGATAATTCAAACCCTATAATGATGGCTTTCACAACACGATTATTTCACCTTGGAGAGTAGGGTTTGACCTAAAACGGTAAGCTGCAGTCCTTGAGCAGTTCAAAACTGGAGAAATGACCAGTATTTCTGCTTTTCATAGCCATGAACAGGGCTTAACATTAATACATGATGCTTTAAGCGCGAGACCTGGTAAGATATCTGACCATTCTGGTAGTTTCTTTTGCTTGGTTCTGGTGGGAGTTTTAAGTGCTCTGCCACTTGTGAAAATGGGATATGACTCAGACGGATGTGAAACTTCTAGCTCCGATTCTGAGCAATATATTGATAGAGATTTATAGAGAGAAATTGAGGATTGCATTGTGGATGACATCCTAAGCTGTAGTGAAATGGAAGCAAGAGGTTTCAAGGCCGCCTTTGGCCAAAATAATGCTGCTTACAACAAAAATGAGAGGAATTATCAGAGAGGGAACTCTAGTGCAGGCAAGAAACGCTATGGCGATTTCCAAACTGCTCAAAAAGTTGATGAAACTCAAGATGGTGAAGATGACTTTGAAGGTTCAATCATGTTTTTTCGTGGTTATGCATCTATAATAATGTGAATCTATGTGATTTGCATGAGTTTAAAGCTGATAAGATCAGACTGACGACCATTCTCTAGTTTGGATAAGAATCAGTTATTATATTACTCACTAATGTTGACTGCTGTTAACACTTCCTCTTATTAGGACTGATGTGTGAGAAGATTGTGGAAATAACTTAGTAATGCACTTGGTTGTGCTACATTTCTTTCTTGATACCCTTATGGGGGGGGGGGGGGGGGGGGGGTTTG
>JAANSK020190767.1:0-14638 GCA_011763485.2 Isoetes engelmannii
GAGATAAGATCAACAGGGTAAGAAGAGGTAGGAATCTAGTCTGCGAAGATTTTGATCCACCATTCTTGATCATCCCAAAATTATCCCGGTTTTTGAAATATGTCTGGCAGAGTACTTCGGCCTAGAAATTCTGTTATCCAAATAGTATACCAGCCCAAGAGTCAGAGAAATGCTCTAAGTCGTATTATCTTAACTACTCTTCTTTGAGGTAGCCTCATCCTCTTCACACTTTATCTTATGAGGATCTGGCAAAGTCAACACTGGAGCCGTTGTCAAGGCCTCCTTAAGCTTATCAAAGCTTTTATGTGCCTTGTCTTGCCAATGCTTGACCCAATCATTTACCTTGCCTGCTCTGGTGAGATCTGTTAATGGGGTAGCAACTTTGGCAAAGTTCTTCGCGGACTTCTTGTAATAGACTTCGGATCTCGTGCACGTTCTTCGGAGGAGGCCAATCTATGACCGCTTGAATCTTTACTAGGTTGGTCGAGATGTCTTTGGCTGATATGGCATGGCCTAAATACTCCACTCTTGATATGACACAGCTTTGCATACAACTGATGGCGTCTCAACTTATGCAAAGCTTTTCTCAAATGACCCACATGCTCCTCCAATGTCCTACTATAAATTAGAATGTCATCAAAGAAAATAATGACAAACTCATATAGAAACTCACAGAAGATATAATTCATGAGCCTCATAAATGTTGCAGGAGCATTTGACAAACCAAAAGGCATGACGGTGAACTCATAGTGCCCATATCTCATTCTGAATGCCGTCTTATGAATATCTTCTTCTTTGATCCTTACCTGGTGATACCCTGACCTTAGATCAATCTTGGAAAAGACCTTGGCACCCTGAAGCTAATCCATGAAATCATCTGCTCTAGGTAAGGCATATTTTTTCTTGATGGTATGTTTATTAAGTTGACGATAGTCAATACACATTATGCTACCATCCTTCTTCTTGACAAATAAAATAGGTGCTCCAAACAGAGAGACACTAGGTCTGATGAATCCCAAGTCCAAAAGCTCCTTCAATTGCTTCTTGAGCTCTGACAATTCTTCACCTGTCATCCTGTATGGTCTGGTAGGCTTCGTTCCTGGCTCAAGTGCTATCTCACAATCTACTCCCCTGTAGGGTGGAAGCTTCTTTATCTCATCCAGAAAGATATTGTGGAACTCCTTAATCAACTTAGCCACTGGCTTCAGCAAGTTGGTCAAGGAATCACCCTCCTTCTCTTCCGTGTCGGGCTCATCCATTGCTTCGATCTTGAAAACATAGGCTACCTATTTCTTCTTAATGCACTTAAGTAATTTCTTACTAGACATGCATTGCATAATTGGGGTAACCTCTTTACCTGCTATCTCGATCAATTTCCCGTTTGGTGCCGTGAAAGTAACCTTCCTCGCTGCACAATATCAATGAAGCCTTTTGCCGGAATAAGGTACTCCATTCCGACAATCAAATCATATTTCCACATATCCATGACCTCTGCACCCATATCCAAATCAACTCCTGGCAACTCGATGTTGAAATTAACTCTCTTCCCCTCTGTATATCTAACTGCTCCATTGGCTAAAACAACTGGCCTTGGATTAGACCGAAGGGTCTGGAGTTTCAACAACCTTACCATGCGAGGTGATGCAAAATTATGGGATGGCCCCGTGTCAATGAGGACCACGAATGACTTAGCCCTAATTTTCCCAAACGGTTGAAATGACATTATATTGGCTTTTTGCATTACCAGTATCTATTGCTGCTAAAACATGACATTCATCATGGATATAGTCGTGTGGCTCGTCGTCATCTCCCCTGGGAGGGGTTTCCCATCCTCCGAGCTCGATGAGGGCATCATTCATCACATAAGGACAAGTATGGGTCCTGTGCCCTGGCTGGAAACACCTAAAACATAGTTGCTTGTCAATGCATTCCTGCCTCTTTTCCTTAGGGATTGCTGATAAAAACTGCTTCACCGTCTGGGAGTAATTTCCACCCTGCTGTCCTCTCTGTTGTTGGGGTTGCTGTTGTGGTTTATCCTTAAACGTGGCCTGCTTCCTTTTCTGCCTAGGGTAGGGAGGAGTATAAGGGGTCCTAGCAGGCGCTAGGTTGAAGGAATTACCTTGCATAAAGGAAATACACATAATAACATTTCAAAAATTGTTTTTCATATTAGACGAAGGGTTGGCACGATTACACTTGTAAAAGAAAGAAGTACCAACAAATTGAAAGCAAGTCATTTCCTATCAAAAGCATCTTTCTTTTTTGACCTATGAGACATAGCAGCAGTGGACATCTCAACTAAGAATAGCAGTTTCAAACTTGCAATTCCCATGTTTCTTTTCTCAATGGAGATTGCATTCCTGTATTTCCAAATACACCACATGGCAATTTGCTTCAAAGAATTGACAAATATATTTGTTCCCCCCTCCCCCCCCCTCCCAAGAATTGAGGGATAGAATTCTGAAACACAATCCTGTACCCAGCAGAGTTTGACATCCCACATAACCAATCCCAGAAAGGGGCAAGCCTAGGGCAAGAGAAAATATGATTGGCAGACCGAGGAGCTCCCTTACACATCTCACAAGTAACATCAAAGGAAGGGTCAATATTATGAAGCCTTTTTCAAATAACACTTAGAAGGAATGGCCAAATGAAGAGATAGCCAAGCCGTAAGTTGAACTTTGGGCTGACAGTAGGTCTTCCAACAATTTTTAAGAATCTTCATGAAAACATTAGGAGCAATATTCCATGTAAGAGGAAGCCTATCAAATTTTCTCTCAGCAATGAGTCTGTAGGCTTTTGAGACTTTGTACTCTTTAGAACTTCCAAGAACCCAATTAAAGTCATCAACCATCAGACGTGAGTCAATGGCACTAAGCAGGAGATCGCATGTTTAAAGATAAGTCTATTTGTAATGGAAGATAAGCCAAAGACCTTCATGTCATCCCAATTTCTCCATCTGCCCCTATCCCAAAGGTCTGAGAGAATAGAGATACCAGCATTTTCCCATTTTCTATAAGATTTAGGGTGCTCCTCAACCAAACACGAGAAGTCATTCTTAGCTAGAACAGGGGACCAAAAAGTAGAGAAGGCACCACAATTATCAGTCAGAGGGATGTGATCATAAACCTCAGCCACATTATTCTAGGCAGTAAAAAGCTTCCTCATCAAATTGGATGTATTATTTCTTGCTTTGAAAGGGTAGAAGATAGAGTCAGGAAAGGAGTGTTGGCAGTTGGACCTATTGAATGGTTCAGATTTTTTCAACCAATATCTAATGAAGTCCATGGCAGGAAAGTTCTGTCCATGAATTGCTTTCCAAATAAACTTTGCACCTAAGGCTTGAGCTTGTTCAAACAGTGATTTGCAATCCAAACCACCCTGATCTCTATCATGAGCAAGCTGCTTCCACTGAAGGCAATGCAGGCCACCCTAGATAAAGTCTCTAACACGCTTTTCAGTCAGATTATATGATTTTTTGTCTGCTATGAGAACGGAGGAAAAGTAGACATGGGTGCTTCCTAGGACTAAATTGGCCACAATGATTCTCCTTGCTCAGATAAGTTTCTACTGATACCACTCAACTTCTTTTTTATTCTGTTGATAATACCTTTTCAAGCACCCTTAATGTTGCTATTAGTAGAAATAGGCATATCAAGCAGAGTGATACATTCATTAGGCTGACAACCTTGATGCCTCTAGTGTTGATAGTAGGATCAAGTTCCTCCCAAAGGATAGAACATTTGTCCAGATTGAGAAGAACCCCAGAAGCAATACCAAAGAGATTGATGCAATCAAAAAAATTATCCATCACAGAGTTAACAGCCTTGAGCAAAATGAAAGTGTCATCAGCATATTGGAGGACAGTGAGATACTTAGAGGAGTCATGCATTTAAAGACTAGTGATAAGCCTAGCAGACTGGAGGCAGAAGATCAACCTAGCAAGGATTCAGCTACAGTGAGAAACAGATAAGATGCCAAGGGGCAGCCTTGCCTTACTCCTTTGTATGTTGGAAAAAATTCAATAGGGCAATCATTAGTAGAAAGAGAAGAATATGAAGTGTACCATTCTAGTTCCAGTTTATAGCGGGTAACCTTTTATTTTTGAATTGCTGGAAGGGCAAACACTTGGGAGGTTGATGGAATGTGCTATTTGATGCCACTGGATGTGCCTTACGTCAAAAATAGCAGGTATACTTTTTGGGTTTCCTTGTCATCCATTTGCATTAGGCGGCCTTCCGACGCTCGATTACTTGACAAAACAAGAGGTTTGTGTGTTCTTGTTTTCCTAAGGGTTTGTGATTGTTTTTTAACTCTAGCTATAGATTTCGGAAAGCCTTGACAACTATCTTCAAGTTCGGGGTCGGGGAGAACCATCTTCAGGTTCACGTAAGGGACAATCAAATCATATTTCCACATATCCATGACCTCTGCACCCATATCCAAATCAACTCCTGCCAACTCGATGTTGAAATTAACTCTCTTTCCCTCTGTATATCTAACTGCTCCATTGGCTAAAACAACTGGCCTTGGATTAGACCGAAGGGTCTGGAGTTTCAAACAACCTTACCATGCGAGGTGATAAATTATGGGATGCCCCCGTGTCAATGAGGACCACGAAGGACTTAGCCTTAATTTTTCCAAACGGTTGAAATGACATTATACTGGCTTTTTGCATTATCAGTATCTATTGCTGCTAAAACATGACACTCACCATGGATATAGTCGTGTGGCTCGTCGTCATCTTCCCTGGGAGGGGTTTCCCATCCTCCGAGCTCGATGAGGGCATCATTCATCACATAAGGACAAGTATGGGTCCTGTGCCCTGGCTGGAAACACCTAAAACATAGTTGCTTGTCAATGCATTCCTGCCTCTTTTCCTTAGGGATTGCCGATAAAAACTGCTTCACCGTCTGCGAGTAATTTCCACCATGCTGTCCTCCCTGCTGTTGGGGTTGCTGCTGCGGTTTATCCTTAAACGTGGCCTGCTTCCTTTTCTGCCTAGGGTAGGGAGGAGTATAAGGGGTCCTAGCAGGCGCTGGGCTACCTGGTCTCGGGCTATATCCACCGGAATTCTTGTTCCTTTTATAATAACTCTGCTTCTGAAAATGATCATGTGGTCCGGTCCCTTGTAAGCTCATGGCCTTTGCCTCTACTTCTGATACTGTTCTACACTAAGCTTGGGAACATATAGCCTTAAGCGCATGAACTCTTTAGTATACTTCTGCACTGTTTTGTTCCCCTGCTGCAACATGTAGAAAGACTGCATCATATGGGTCTTGTATTCCCTTGGGACATAATGCCTCTTAAATGCCTTTGCAAATTTCTTGAACTTGCATGCATCCTTACTTAGCCCATGGCTCTTTGCGTAACCCTTCGGGCCGCTCTCTTGAGATTAGTGGTAGCCACTCTGCCTTGGTACTTTTCATTCATGACATATGCATTTCCATATTCCTTCATTTCATCAAGCCAAGCTTCTGCTTCCAGACCTTACTTGTTCTCATCTGTGAACTGCTCCAACTTCTGGGACTTCCAAATGTTGCCAAGTGCGGAGTCCACTTTCTTTTGATAGTCCGCGGCATCCGTTATATTCCTTGGCCTATTGTTCCCGGCCCGGTCATTTATTGCCCTTTCATTCCTTTCTGGCTTATTGTGGCTATCCTGCTCTGAATCTGACTCGGTACCAGAGGAGTTCGAGGTGTTATCTGAAGACAAAGAGTGTCTTTCTACCTCTTTTCTTACCCTTGCCCCTTTGCTGACGGTGTTGCTGCTGGGGTCTCTGAGGTGCCTGCATGTTTTGGTCCTGAGGTTGACCAATAGTATACGCCAAGATGGCTTTAATCTCCTAGATGTCTGATCTCATCTAGGAGATCTCTTCCCCAGGTGTTGGTGGCTCTTCAAATAACTGGCGAGGTTGAAACTGCCATTGCGGCGTATTCTCGTCGATAAGTTGACCGTTGGGGTCACAATTCCTTGGGACTCCTGTTACACACAAAATATAAATGGACTAACTTGGTTAGTCCTTTAAATCTTTCGTATACAATGCATTGGAATTACCTTGCATAAAGGAAATACACATAACAACATTTCAATAATTGTTTTTCATATTACTATATATATCCGAATACAAAATACAATTATGAAATCATTTAAAGGTTTCTGTAAGAGGGGTTGTCTTCTAGAAATTCTTCACTTGGGCAGTGCCCACGCTGCGTCCTAAGTTCCTGAGGACATCACGAGATGATCCTCTCCTTGAAGCGCATCTGAAAACCTTCTTCTTGGTGGTGAGGGCTGTGGTCATTGCTAATCTTCCTTGTCGGAGGTGTAGCAACTACGAAGTCGAAGATGCTCAGGGTTGTGGAGCATTTCACCAGAATGACATGGTCTATTTGGTGTTGAAGCTTGGCATGTCTCCTAAAACATGTGAGGCTAATTAGCAGTGCTATTGCTTCGTCGGCCCTTGGCCAAAAATAACTAATTAATGCTACAAGGAATTCCTAGGATATCAAATGGCACCTACCGGATCCTTGGCTTCCTGGCATAGGTCCTCTAAATCCCTCCATGACTGCTGTAGACCAAAATGGGGCTGCTGCAAGGTCGAATTGGACTGCTCCAAGCTTGGGCACACTCTCCAATGGACTTGGCCACTGCAAATCGACTTGGGCACCTCCTCCAATGTCGAATCTACTGCTACAGGGTTGCTACAATCTTGGGCACACTCCCCAAGAAACTCGGATGGCTGCTGCACCTTCCCTAAGATCTCGGCTGCTGCTGCACGCTTTCCAAGTTTGCTCCTCTCCCTTTGGCAAGTTTCCCAAAAGGGAAAGCTTAGGGTTTAATTCCTTAAATAGGCATAATAGGGTTTGGCTTTAGGGTAAGGATCTAAAGCCTTAGGATGATGCCACATGGCATACATTAATGTTAATGGTTCTAATGTAGTATGTTGGCATGTTAATGTCAATATACTATATTTGAATGTCAATGGTCTAAGGTTAATATATTCGTGGTTCAAAAATAACCTTCTTTTTCAGTTCTAAATACTTGTTCTGAATCGAGTTTTCTTAGTTATTTTTAAGTTCTTTTTTGTGGTTCTAAAGCGAGCTTCTTTTTTATACCAAAGTTATCCTTCAATGCTCTAGGCTATGGCTAAAGCTCAGAGCCATAGCCTCTGGCATTTTCATTTTGTGAGCTGCTCTTGCCAGGACGAAATATGGCAAAACATCCGTTACAAATAGGGCTTCTTTGGTGGAAGCAGGTATCTACCTTGCAGAGTAGAAAAATCTGGTAAAAACAAGGCAAGCAGAGTAGAAACAGGTAGAAGCAGGTATAATGCGGTAGAAACAGGTATCTACTCTGCTTTCGTAACAAACATGACAAGAATATGGCGACTAATGAGTGTTCTGAACATACCATCCCTGCTATCTTGCCGGCAGTAGTTGTTATGGCCATAACAAATGGGCCACAAAAATGTGATGGGATATAACAACCTTGAAACCAGTGGTTGAAAAAAAGGGATATTGCGAAACGACGAGGAGCAGGATGTTACGGCCTTTTGGGGGACCGCGAAAGCAAGGAGGACGTGAAGCCAGGCGACACTCCTCGCTTGCGCAATGCCAGAGTGCAGTTGCCCAGAAACTACTCACGCATGCGCGGTACAGGAGGACCCCATCCAACGATACTGGCATAGGGTGCCACACTGGTAGGCTTTCATCCTCGCATACCTATTAGGATCCATACAATAGTGGCGCCTAAACCTCAATAACTTTTTTTTTCCTTCACAAATTTAAGCACTCTTTTTTGCTCCACGAAATAGGACCCATTTTAGGTATCCCAATTAGGCTTTGAAAAACATGGAGTTAGTCTCCTTAATTTCCGATTTGTCTCCTTAATCTCCACTTCAGTTTTGAACATGCTTGAAGCTGGTTCCGATAAGAAAAACAGTAACTTGGCAAATTGCATGTGAAGTCGGACGACACTCCTCGTCTGCGTGATGCCAGAATGCAGTTGCTCAGGAACTAGTTCGCACATGCTCAGTACAAGGCGATCCCATTCAACGGACACTGACATAGGGTGCCACGCTGGTAGGCTTTCACCCTTGCATGCCTATTAGGATCCATACAATAGTGGCTCCTAAACCTCAATAACTTTTTTTTTCCTTCACAAATTTAAGCACTTCTTTTTGCTCCACGAAATAGGACGCATTTTAGGTATCCCAATTAGGCTTCGAAAAACATGGAGTTAGTCTCCTTAATTTCCGATTTGTCTCCTAATCTCCACTTCAGTTCTGAACATGCCGGAAGCTGCTCGCAAAAAAAACAGTAACTTGGTAAATTGCATGTTAAAGAATAACAAAAGTAGCAAATTTCTGGTAAATTTATAGAATTGCCATGGAATTTTATTAGGTTAGTAGTAGTTGGACTTCACATTCAGAAAGCCTAATGATGTCAGTGTAGTTTGTAGGCTCAGCCTCCAGTGCAAAGGCAGAGGGAGATCATCAGCTAAAAGCAGAGCAAAGTGGGGGCACCCCCGCCCAAATCGATTTGAAAAATCCTAAAATTAGAGGGATTACTGGCTAGTTTAGCTTCAATTGAAATCAATGGCATTTTACCGGTTAACTTATAATGAACACAGGTTTTTGACTCAAGCTTTTAAATTCCAGTAGTAGTTTATTGAAGCCGGCGAGTTTTCTAGTAGACTTAATAGGGGATTTCGAAGCCTACCCAATATACCTTTGTTGCCCAATTTTGACTTCTTAGTTATTTCCTCTTCAAGTGCGCGTACCCTAGGACTAAACAAACCTTTTCATTGGTTTTATAAAGAAAAAAAGGCTTTTGCATCTCCAAAAATTTCCCTTAACGTGTCAAAAATAGAAACGGAGAGGAGAGAGAGGGAGTAGCGCCATGTTAGAACAGCTGCTGATATTCACGCGAGGCGGCTTGATCCTATGGAGCTGCAAGGAGATGGGCAACGCCCTCAAGGGGTCGCCCATCGATGCTCTTATCCGTTCTTGCCTGTTGGAAGAACGAGCAGGACAACAAGCCTTTCAGTACGATGGATCGGGGGCTTCATATACTCTTAAATGGACCTTCCATAACGAATTCCACCTCGTCTTCGTGGCCGTCTATCAGAGGTTTTTGAATCTTTTATATGTGGATGAATTACTTTCTATGGTAAAGAAAGAATTTGCCGTAATTTATAGCCCTAAGAAAACGCGTTATCATGAGGAGTTTGATGATACATTTCGCCAGCTATTGAAGGCCGCTGAGGCCAGAGCACAAGATCTGAGAATGTTAAAACAATTAGACCCTGTCAATAAGGGATTAAATCAGTCCCTTAAGGGACAGGGAAACAAACCCTCGATCAGGACTCAAGGGAAAGAGAATGCCCCTGGTGATGCTGATGCTGATGATGAGGATGGAAAAATTCGAGTATCAGCTCAGGAGATAGAAGGAAAGAAGGTTAATGGAGTTGGAATTGGAGTTAAGAAGGTTAATGGAGTTGGAATTGGAGTTGATACTAATGGCGATGGTGGCATATGTGCGTCAGAAATTGCTTTCGACGTTAGTAAATTGCAGAAATTAAGATCAAAAGGTGATAAGAAAAGTGGGCTTCCTAAGAATTTGAAGTCTGATACATCTAGGAAGAATACAAAAAAGAATAGAGTTTGGGAGGATGTGCCTTCGGTTACCAAATTAGATTTCACAGATCCTTCTGACCAGCAGGGCGAGGCAAAGGTGGTTATTCCAGCAGATCAAGGGAAAAGCTTGATGGATACAGATGAGAGTGAAGAGGCAGGGGACTCAGATTTTGATGAAGAAGAGGCAGGAAATGCCAATGAGCTGCCCTCAAAGAAAAAGAGCTGGTTTTCGTCCGTATTTCAAAGGTCATTTATTAGCATGAAAGTTTTTTGTGCTTTAATTTTGTGCATTTGTTTTCAATAGTATAAATAAAGTATCTTTCTTTTATCAGTGTTGCAGGCAAATCAGCTATTGAGAGGGTGGACCTTGAGCCAGCTTTAAAGGTCTTTAAGGAGAGGCTAATGACCAAGAACGTGGTATGATTCGATGCAACTTGCCTTTTATTGCATGCAACACTGTATGCCCATACATTTGTAACCATGTTGCCGTACTCTCTTAGGCTGAAGAGATAGCAGAAAAGCTGTGTGATTCTGTAGCCGTTAGCCTTTTAGGGAAGAAGCAAGGCTCTTTTGTTCGCATTTCTTCAATTGTACAGGTGTGTATTTCACGAATTTAATAAGTTTTTTCTGTTCAAAGAAATGCATTAATTTTGACAACTTAAAACGTTAATGGTATGTCAGTGGCAAAGAAAAAATTTCCCTTCATCTCTCTTAGCATATCTGACCTCATGCCGCGATGCATGCATTGCACAATGGAATCTGTATACTTTTTGCAAGCTGGATGCCAAATAGGATTGTCTGCCATACCTCTAAATTTACAATAATTTAACCTGGGAAATGATGTGCACACTGACACTAATAGAATTTTTTGTTTGTCAACGGTTGACTGTGAGTCTTATATTAACGTTAAGTTAGTTCCTGCAATTTGTTCTGATTTTCTCTTGTTTTTGGTTTGAGTCTACTTCTCCATTGCATACGTATCTTGCCCCGTTTCTGCAATTAAAAAAACATTCCAGGATACTACTTTGCAGGGTACCTTTGTTTTTGCAACATCGCCACCTAAACTAGCTAGGGGAGCCAAATGAAACACACATAACTCTCTAGTCTCTCAGGCCTGGGTGAAACAGTTGCTAATCGAGGCACCAAATGCAAATAAGGAATGTCTGCAGGAGCAATATTTGTTGTCAATATCAACCAGCTGGGGAATTGAAAAATAACGAGTCTTTCTTCTCATAGCTTTGGAAGTGCTATGTAAAGTTGGCGAGCAAAAAAGAAACACAATAGAAAAATAATTTATAGATCCTGCATTCACAATTGGGTATAGCCTTCGTGGTCATGATTTGATGTCTTATGGTCTTATTTCTTGTAGGTAAAAATGTTTGGCTTTATATAAAGTTCTTCGGAAAAGAGGGAGGATAAGAAGGGAACTTACGTTGACATCTACTGACAACCATGCAGATATGCATTTAGAGACCAAAGAATGATATTAATTTACTTCCCAATTTTTAAACTTTATCTCGTCTTGTTACATGAAAATGTTGTTTCCACCCTTCAAATTTGCAGCGATTCGCCTTCTTACAACCATTCCAATACTGTTCTTCTGCCAAGTATAGATGTAGTAAAAGCAACTTATTCTTGAAAGCTATGCATGGTGAATTCTTTGTTCCTCCTATTTTGTAGGAGAAATGGAACATGATGTTTGTAATGTGATGGGAAATGTGATTCTACTACGTTTTTTGTACAGGGGGCTATGGAGGATGCACTGGTGAGAATTCTAACTCCAAAACGTTCAATCGACATACTGCGTGATGTCCACGCTGCTAAGGAACAAGGTCGTCCATACGTAATTGTCTTTGTAGGGGTTAATGGCGTTGGAAAGTCAACTAACTTGGCTAAGGTTTGAAATAGTCCTCCAATGCTGATAATCTCATGTCTTTTTATCAATTTGAGAGCTGAGAGAAAGTGACATGTTTCAGGTGGCATACTGGCTCCTCCAGCATGATATTAGTGTCATGATGGCTGCATGTGACACATTTAGATCTGGTGCTGTTGAGCAACTGCGTACCCATGCCAGAAGATTGCAGGTAAACTTAGATTTTGATCAAATGCACAATTTGTTTTTCGCAAGCAACCAGTAGTAAAAGAGCACGTCCTTTATTAAACAGATACCAATATTTGAGAAAGGGTATGAAAAGGACCCTGCTGCAGTCGCAAAGGAGGCCATTGCTGAGGCAATTCGGACAAAACAAGATGTTGTATTGGTTGATACTGCTGGGAGGATGCAGGTAGTTAAAAACTTTTGCACATTCTGTCTAATTAGTATTAGCCGAAAGTTGAGGAGTGAGCTTTCTATTTTGGTTAGATGTGTACCTTTTTGTGGTAGTATAATGACTGCCCCTTTTTGTCTCTATCCAAGTTGCATGCGAATTCTTTCAGGATTGCAGTTTAAAAGTTGAGGTCCTTTGAGATTTCTCTGGATTGTCTTTGTTGACTTGTTTTTTGTACTTCCGCATTACATCAAATATGCATTGAAACATTCTTCGAGAACTCTCGGATTCTTGAATTTTATGCGTAAAATCTTGGTAGATCTTCATGGTTAGCACTATTTTTCATGTTCCATGTTGTGCCATACATGTGCTGACTCACAATGGGCAGTGTCATGAAGGAAGCAAAACATCTGTTTAGTTTGGTGAAACCACTTAACATGTAAATTAGTCTCATCTTTCTTTTGGTTTGATGAGATTTGCATCAAGAGCCAACCAAATGTCTGCCAATCCTTTGACAGTTGTTTTCTCAGTTGGAGACATACCTTAAAAGCTTTTATTTGTGCAGGACAATGAACCCTTGATGCGGGCTTTATCCAGGCTGATAAATGTGAACAGACCAGATACTGTAGTGTTTGTTGGAGAAGCTCTGGTGGGAAATGATGCAGTGGACCAACTCTCTAAATTCAATCAGGTAATGGCTCTGACGTTTGCACCTGTACCTTGTACTTGATAGATTGTGGAAAAGGGGAAGGAGGGAAAGATGGCATACTGGTAGGTCCAAAAGAAGATTGAATGTTTTTGACTATGAAGTTATTTATTACGATTATTCTTTTATAGAGTTTTCTTTTTCTGCAAATGCATTTCTTACAGGAACATGTTTCGTAAAAGTAGGAAGAGGCATAGAAAACGCAACCAATATTTAGTTTCTTATGACAATTGTATATGCATAATTACAAGTAAAAGGTAGGCCAAGCAGCTAAATATGCTGAAATAGAATATCAGAAGCACCTTTTCTATTTTTCAAATGTGTTGTGAGATATGTGGTAGGTTTTTTGCCCATGTATCTATCTATTACAAAATGACTCGGTATAATAGAGTTCTGCTCAAGGGTGATGCATACTGACGAATAAATAAGCAGCACAAAATATACCTGACATATGGTTCTTAAGCTTTGAATATGCCACTTCGTAGGATATATGTGGTACAGTTGTGGCCCCTTCCCTTTGGCAAACTAGGAGTGCATGCTGGCACTCACACTATTCCTGATCTAAGCAAAGTGAACATCATGAGTGAGCTGGTTTCTTTTTGTTTGTTTTATGGATCTGCATAGGCTCTAAATTTGGTTACCAGAAGAATTCCCTGAATATGGATGAACGAGGGCAGCATTTGCATCTGAGGAATCATGCTATTTCAAACAAAAGCTTTATTGACACATGCAGAGCCATTTTTCCCTATAATCATCATCACACTCATCAATGAGTCTCTTGTTGTTGGCCCCATCAGAAGTCTTTTATTTAATCGTTTATTTTAAAGGGACTAGGTTCTACATTTGCAAAGGCATAACATGGAAGCAAGGACATGGTAGCACTTATTTATTTCCTGCACACGAACTGAGCTTGACATAACATATTGGTGTTATTGTTAATTTATCTTTACCTAGAAAAGCTCGTATCAGTAACCTTAGTATGAGTCCTCTGTACAATTCATGCCCCTTGTTAAAATCTATCAGTTCTAACCATGGTGGTGTTTGGATATTGCAGAAGCTTGCAGATCTGTCCACTTCTGGCAACAGTCAGTTAATTGATGGCATTCTTCTTACAAAGTTCGATACGATTGATGATAAGGCATTTTTTTGTCCCTTGCATTTCTGTTGCGTTCTTATGATTCTTCTTTGAATTGTTTAGATTACAACTATTATGTATCTCTAAGGTGTCATTTTTGTTCAGGTTGGAGCAGCCCTTTCTATGGTGTATGTCTCTGGGGCTCCCGTCATATTTGTTGGCTGTGGTCAGACATACACTGACCTTAAGAAGCTAAATATCAAGTCAATCATCAAATCTTTGCTAAAATGATGCTCTTTTATTAGCTGCATTACGAAGACACATCTTCCGTTTTGTAGTATCAGAACTCATGTATTATAGTGTTGAAAATAATACTATATATAAGCTTATTAAGATTGGTGCTGTAGGAACCAAACATTGTTACCGTGTTACAGGTTGCACCTAAAAATGCTTGAAGCATTTTAAGAAACAAGTTAGGATTGTGTCTTGCGAATCCAGAGGCTTTTCAAAAAACGTGATTACTCACTTTTTGGATTTTGACATAACGATTGGAAGCTTTAATCCTTAAAGAATGACAAATAGAACAAAAATATCATTTCCTCGCTTCCACGGTCGTAGGGGGTTTTCTCATGAAACCCAGAAACTTGAATCGTCAGCTGGAGTAAGGTTTTTGGGTTCTGATGGATCAATAGACTTAGGTTTTTTTTCTACAAATTTGAGCCAAGTGATGCACGAAGAAGGAATCTGAGCCGATGGATCAAACTCAGGTCCAATACCTAATCGCTAAGAAATGGGCACACAATACTATCTATTTAGATCTGAAACTTGAGCCCATCTGATCCTGGACTGGAGAAACCTCCAGGTTCATTGCTCATGGGCAGGCCTCCAGAATAGGGGGGTTCCTCCCCAGAAAATCCGGCTAATCTTCTTAAAATCCGGTCTATAGATAAAAT
>JAANSK020190878.1:0-14638 GCA_011763485.2 Isoetes engelmannii
AGAAGGTCCAAGACTGGCATTGAACCGGAATAGCGCGCCTCGAAAGAGGCTCTGCTATATATACCCACGACGACGGCGAAGATTGTGCCACTCCAGCGGCTGCGATGAAGCAAGGTGTCGCCATGCAAGCTGCCCGTGTGACGACCGTATTGTACAATATCTGTATGGTCATCACAGACTGGAAATGAAACCATGGTCACAGGGCGACCCAGGGAACGAGTTTCTGAAGGGACTGGAAATGAAACCATGGTCACAGGATGACCTAGGGAAGGGGTTTCTGAAGGGACTGGAAGTGAAACCATGGTCACGAGGTGACCCAGGGAACGGGTTTCTGAAGGGACTGGAAGTGAAACCATGGTCATGAGGTGACCCAGGGAATGGGTTTCAAACAGACATACTCCCATAATCCTTGGGGACCAAGGATTTGAAGGGGGAAGGTATGTTATGAACATAGGCATGGGGCAAGACTACAACTAAAGATTAACTTATCTAAGGATGCAAAAATCCCTTAATAGAGGGTGAGGTGGCACCACTCGATTGGGTGGGCCGTTATAAGCCCAAATGGGCTGAATGAACTCAGCACAGACCAGATCCAACGATCTGGTTTCTGATCGAGATGATCCCAGGAGGGGATCCGAATCAACCAAGGGATTTCAAACCATCAATTCGGCCCTTGGGCTGCTGGGGAAGATCAACATATCCAATTTTGGTTGTATTTAATCTCATGGGATTTGCAAACATGCATGCCTTTTCTGGAGGAACCCCTGAACTGGAGGATTGAGGAAGGACGATCTCTCACTGCAGCCCTACTGAGCTTTCTAGAAGAACCAAGGGTTCTTCCCACTATAGGCAATGATTCCATAGAGCAGCCCTTTGCACATTCTCTTGCAAGGATTGTGGCAGGGCCAACCCAGTTTGGGGCATTTTATAAGCAATCCAGGATTGCATAGCATCAGCATACAAGTCAGGGACTCTTAGCACTGTGGGAAAGTCTGGGACTCCGAGGGTGAGGCGATAAGTGCTACCTGATGTGATTTGTGGCTCCAGTAAAACCAAGTTCATTTCAATGGTATTGTAGAAAACCTTTAAAAAATGGCTAAAATAATTGCAAACGAATCTGAATCCTATTAAACTTAACACCTAAACAGGGGTGGAAGGATTTGATCCTTTAGCCTTAATTACATGCTATTTCCAGTCACCCCTGTTGCTTCACACAGATCAAAGTATTAGAACTTGGGATCTCATGTTCATGGTAGCATTACCAATGCAACCATCAACATGAGTTCCCAAGAAAAAGTACGACAACTGCAAAAACTTGAACATACCTTTCGCGACTAGCTTATATACAAGAGCACTTAACAGTTAATGGCAATGCCTTCAACACACAACAGAGAATCACATGATAAATTTAAAAAAGTGTGTTGATTTAGGACTAATTGATCTCTCTTTGACTATGCACACCGTTGTTGTGACTTAAAGCAAAAATTAGCAATACTGGTTAACTGATCAACAACATTGCTGCAATAACTTGAGTAGCACATTAGAATCTAGGATCTAGGACTCTGATCAGTCCCAGATCTCATCAAATTAGTCCAAGATTCCACCAAAACAAGAAATAGTTACATAACTTAATTTATCCTATTTAGCAACACTGCTGCCATGCAATTGATATTGAAATGCAACAATAAACACACTAATAAACAATACGAAACAATTCTGCTCAAATGACAACAAAACTTGAGCCACAACTCATTCACAAAAAAGGAACTTCTCATCACCACCAAAGCTTTAATTCCTATCACACACCAAGGCCTCGAAGAATCAAATTTGCCTCTTTCATGTAAACATCATTTAGAGCCATAGTTTTCTTCATTGTAGTTGTTGCATCAATGGCATCTTTGTCGGCCTCTTGGCTGTCACTTGTATTGCTATAAACTAGCTTATAAGCATGGTGGACAACATCCACATTCTCAGCAACATTAACTCTACCATGAGCATCAGGGTCAGTCCAATGCCAATCATGGTCCACATTAGGGTCCACATTAGCCTTATTTCTTCTAAGGTTCCAAGACCAAATGTGTGTGTCCTCGATGCTGCATCCCACAAGTTCATCCTCATCCTCATAGTCACTAACTTGGCTGTCCATGTACATATCAGCACGTCGCCCAACATTCGGATAACCATAAAAGTTTGCCTGCTCATGCTCATAAGGAATGTCCTCCACAATTACATCATGAACTTGATTATGCTCATGTTCATGAGGCACATGAACATGAGCAGGCTCAACTACAGCAACAATTGGACTAGAAAAAACTATACATGGTGTGTGCACAACTGGAATTATTTCAGATCTAGCTAACTTGTCCCGTAGCTTTCTAAGCCTCTCTTTGGCTTTCTCTCTTGCATCCTTAACATTGTCATCCATCTTCCTTGTGTCTCCAAACAATTGAACATCACTAAACTTGTGTCTCCACTACTCATATCTAATGTCACTTCTTTTTGCAATTGCCTTTCTAATCTTGCATCTGCCCTTCTCTTCGTATCAAGTTCCTTGGCTGCCTTCCTCTCCAATGCTATTTTCTTTGTTTGTACATGATCCTTTCTGGCCTTAGCTGCTTCCTTCTGTTTCCTATCAGCATCAATTTGAGCTGCAATCATTTCATCACTGGTCACCATTAATTTGCCTATTAGCACCTCGGGAAGCTTTGACCTCCTCGCAACAATTGGTTGATTGCTGGCTTGCTTTTCTGATGTTGCTGTAGGGGTAGGATGGATGTCTACAACAATTGTAGATGGCTGCATGTTTACAACAGTGGCAGGTGGCATGGACACATGATTAATAGGGAGTGGCATGGACACATGGTCAGCATTGGTGCAAGAAGGGGGTGGCAGGCCAGCAGCTAGAATTTCTATTACTACACCTTCATTTTCTTGCCCATCCTTCTCTTCACTGTATTCAAAGCAACAACATTAAATGGTCATATCCCTGTTTTTTTAAAGCCTGCAGTAATATTAGAAGTGGTCAATGCTTCAAGCAAAGATGTAGACACAATAGTACCTATGTCCTCCTTGCTAGGCTCCCCAAACTGTCGAGCCCTCATGTAATGGTTCCTATTCCTTTTAAATCTAGTCTTGAAAGGGGAGAAACATGACACGTCTAGAGGTTGCAATTTGTGGGAAGTGTGTGCAAGTAGTCTTAGAATATGCAAGCCTATAGATTTGGCATGTTGAATGGCAGCCAAGCTCACAAGGGAACTATGGCCATCACAAATGAGAAGATGTGGATTATCAGGAGATATGCCACCAAGAACATTGTTTCAGAAAGCCATCAAACAATTCATTTATAATCCAAACCTTTTTCTAGAACACCGTAGCAGCTCCAGGTTCACATCCCCACATCAGATTTATATCCCTCATTCTCTCACCTTTAAACACATACAAATTAGGCAACACATAACCTGCAGCAGATACGCTTGTGAGAATAGTCAGCCACTCTCTATCCTTTGGTATAGTTTGGACAACATTTCTTGCTCCTCTCCTTGCCAAAATTCGCATAGATGATCTGCTGCCAGCCCTGAATTCATGTCTCATCACAGTTTCAAATCTTTGGAGCTGCGAACTTTAATTCAACTAGCAACTTCTCTCATGCACAGTAAAATGCCCCCAGGTTATTGGAATTCATGGCTTTAACTCGCTGAATTTTTACACATTGGGCAGACCTAAGACTCAGCTCTGGATGCCTATTTTTGAAGCATCTCCACCATCCTTTGCCTGGCAAGCCATCTTTAAAACCAGTGTTCCTGTTGATGGCCAAGTCGCTTATCCTCTCCCTCAGCAGCTCCAATGTAACACCCCTCCCTTCATCACACATCTGTATACACCATGCCACAAGTTCTGCCTCCTCTTTTGTCAAGACACTTGAAACAGATCCAAACTTCTCTTTAGTTATCCCATTGATCCAATTCCAAAGAGTTGTCTTAGGGATACCAAAGTGCAAGAAGGCCTTTCGTAATGACATAAGGCCATCATCTACAACATCAATAGGTTCCACCATTTGCTCTTCGGTCCAAGAACCTCTACTCATAACTCTAACCCTTGTAGAACCTGGATTTAACGGGGCAGTTGTTCATGAATCAGCCTTTTAATCCTTGGCTTGGAGGCCTTGGGTGCTGGAGGATCTCTCACAACTCTACCACTCTTTGATTGCATGGCAGCCGGCTAAATATTTCCCTTAACCCCTTCACTTAAGAATGAAAATTAAAGCAACAAAAGGAGACAAGCAAATGAAAGCAACAATCAAGCAAAGTAGAAGAATGAAAATGGAACTCAGACCTCTCTTAATGCTCATCCGATTTTTTACTACAACTTTATAGCATGCACAAAAATGTGAATAAGGGTTAATTTCCATTTACAAGCTAAATGAAAACAGGAGAGATCCTTATCTAACAAATCAATGGCCTTGAATGCAAGGATGCATAATCTTAAGGTTAGGATTTGCCAGCATCAACCTGCCTGCACATGTATTTCAATTATGAGCATTCTAACCAGAAACAAGTAGGCTACAAGGACGAGCAACAACCTTTTGGCTTGATCTTCTACATGCATCCTTGCACTCAAGTGAAGCTCCTGTTGCCACAGACCCAAACCCCCTACAAAATTTATAGAGCCAAATTTTAGGGCTGACAGAATCCTGCAGAGCAAAAAATGAAGGACGAAATCTCCACATCTTTACCTGAAAAATTCAAAGCAGCACAACAGCTTGAAAATCTGGCACCTTGGGACCTCATTCATGCTGTTGGCGCCAGATTTAGCCGCCAAAATGGGCCCTGAACCAGGGTCTATGGATCAGCCTTTACAATCCTTTGTACTCTTTGCTTTGGCCACACAGAGCTTAAATCGTGCCATAACCATCTCCTCTAGGGTTCCAAGCATATGCACAAAGTGCGAAATGGAGCCACAACTATCGGCAGAGGTTCGTTGCTTCAATGCTAGCTGGTCCATTAGGGTTAGGGTTTCGGTCAAGCTTCTTGTCACGATTGGGCATTTTTAGTTTGATTAAAGTTCTAAGGTTTGAAGGTGTGGACAAATTTTGGAGGATGGTCCAGACCATTGAACCTCAATGGTCCAAAGACCATGACCTCCCCCTGGTGAGAAATGTTTGTAGAAAATGTTTGCAGGAAGGAACAACATCAATTCGTCAGACTATTTTAACAGGGAATGTTGAGTGTGGCCTAAAATGGCATTTGCTTTAGGCGACCCTATGGCTATGGCAAAATACCCTGTTGCAAATGAAAAGAAACGAAATACCCATGCAAGAAAACTATTATTCTCCCTTGCATCTGCCATTGTAAATTTTTTTTATAGAATCAATATTGCATGTGACAAGGTAAAACTCAAGACAGGTTGAAGAAACATGAATCTTGCTTTGTATTTGAGAACTGGATATGACACTGAAGCAGCAAAGGAAACCCAAGTAGAGACCATAAGAGCTAAACGGCTATGGCACCGGAACAAAAGCCATGGTCGTGGAAGAGGCATTTTTCCCTGTTGCTCCGTTGGCAGCAGGGGACAGACCACCAAACAACTGACTATGCCAAACACCACCAAGTCGAGTGGGTATCCAAATTGATCGAGCCAACCACACGACACTACAATTTGGATGTGGAACCAAAAACAATCATCCAAGGCACCATCAAGTCGGATGGGTATCCAACTACAAACACTCACCGTGTTGGGTGGGCAGCAAACCATCACCAAGACGGATGGAAAGCCAACAGCGGCAAGCCAAACGCATGACCAAGTCGGTTGGGTCACCAACTAGGTTGAACACCAGCAAGTTAAATGGGCAGCCAACCACCGTCAAGTCGGGTGGAAAAGCCAACGCCACCGAGCAACTAACCAATCCACAAACACCACCAAGTTGGGTGGGTCGCCGACTAACGGAGCCAACCACACAACACCATCAAGCCAGATGGGCAGCCAACTAACCAAGCCAAACACCACCAAGTCGAATGGGGAGTCAACTAGACGAGCAGAAACACACGTCGACACCACCAAGTCGGTAGGGAGCCAACTAACCTAGCCATATGAAAGAGCCAATAAGACATGGATTACTCAAGGAGGACCAGCCAAGACCACAACAAGGAGCCAATAGACACGTCACTACCAAGTAGCCAGCTAATTGCAAATCGGGTGAAGGGGTCAAACACACGACGCCACCAAGTCGGATAGGGAGCCAACTAAGCGAGCCAAACACACTACACGACCAAGTTGGGTGGGGATCCTGGCAGGCTGAACAGAACGACCAAGTATTGCTTGCTCCATCGAATCTGCAGATGTTTTTACAAAATCACTTGTTAAAAGAAAGTTTTGCATATTCAGGGAGGAGTGTTGAATTCTGATAGTTTCCATCATATGATTTTAATTGCAGATGTTACACTTGGGAGAGACATAAATCCCTTGAAGCAAATACACGAGTTTGAGATAAGTTAAAATAATGAAAAGTTAAAGCTTATGAAGTTTTGACCTTCATATTGTCTTAAAGTTAAAGTTCCTATACGGGTGTTAAAATATCTTGGAGCGAAAATTCGTTCGAAACACAGAATCAATCCAGTCGAGCGATTTCTGTGGCAAGTTGGTCGGATCCAATGATCATTTCTGAGGCATAAGCTAGTGATAATTATCGATTGCAGACTGGCAATCTGGCACTTGTTGAAGCCCACCAAGGCAGTTAGGGCTTGTGTTCTCAGGGACCCTCAGTGAACAGTCAACAGTGTTTTGCTCGTACTGTGCACTAAAGCATTTTATTATATGACCATTGAAATTGCTTGTCATTGACATTAATACAATTTTGCCATAATAGTTTAAAGAACTATTTTGCACGTTTCTTTGTTGAACTAGATACAAGTTAAGATAGAAATCTTTAAATTCATCAGTCGCAGAATGCACTTGTACACAACAAGAATTTTTAGTACTAGTTATTGTCTCCCTGGGAAAATGCAGCTTAGTAACTCACAATTGCGATCCTTGGAAGCTGAGTTTTATTCATGTTAGCTACTTGATTGTGTGCTATTTTTTGTTGATACATGTATTATCATTTCTGCAGATGTTGCTTATTAGAAGGATTGGGTTTGGGTCTGCGATCCTTCGAAGCAAATTATGTATTGCCATTAACTGAACTTTTGGGCTTTGCAGAGCCTGAAATATTCTAAGGATCTCGGCAAGTGATAAGGCATAGAATTCTCACACCTGGCCCTGAAAGGTGGTGTATGGAAATGGCGCAAGGTGTACCACATAAGGAAGGGGGCAAACAAAAGGATTTGTGTCTTTTTATTGCGTCAAGTGACAAGAATAAGTAGACAAATGGGGACAACCATGTGGATGAAGGCAGTATTGACAAGGTTGAGAACGCTATTATATGCTCCGTGGAAGACACCACCCAACACCAGTTAATGCAGTATTTCTCGCAACTCAAATATTACAACTCTTCTATGATGACGGCCAAAGGACCACAGTGCTAGGGGCTATGGTTGGACAATGCCCTCATATGAATCCTTAGAGGGGGATGGTCTTAAATACAATAGAGGCTATCCACGCAGCGAGGGGGATGGTCTTAAATACAATAGAGGCTATCCACGCAGCGAGGTGGTTTTTTTTTAGGACATGGATGATTTTTCGCACGTTTGCACAAACATGACTTGACACTTCAAAGCAAAATTTAGAGTATGCATGTTGCTGCCAGCTGAGAACTTTGTACACTTGGATGTCTGAAAACCGTAGGATTACATCGATGTCCATGGAAATTTATGAAAATTTCAAGTCCATTATGTGCGCTATGGTATTGATTGCTTGGAGATATCTATCTTGGGCGTGCAAGACAGCCTGGAATGGTCGCAATTTCCTCCAAGAAAAATCTAAGGGTTCAAAACCTAAGGCTTATCCTCCATTTCATATGTGCTAAAATTGCTTTGTTGGCCCTGATTCTGTCAGATTTATGCAAACCTTGTAAATGTCATAAAATTGTAAAGATTAAGAATAGAAATGGCAGCCATCAGAAACTTACTGCATGACCCGATTCTGTAGCCCTATGGGCAAGAAAAGTTGCAATGTCATACCTGCAAGATTAATTATCATCGTAGACAAACTGAAACAAAATAAGGCAAAGTAATTAAGATTGTTAAAGCTATCATCTTTATTCTGATATGCACTCATAAAATAAATTTGTCCATAAAATAAGGAGCATGATATTTATTACGTTCTCTTCTGGTATAACAATAAGACAGATAACCCGACAGGTAACCATGACCATTATGTAAAATTGCAATTGCACAACTTACTTGCAAGGACATCATCTGTTTCTTTAGAAAGAGAAAGAACTAGAGCTAAACTTGTCTTTGCAGCTCTTGATTGAAACCAATTTCATATAAATTTTATCACAGAGCTTGAGCACAAAAACCAAAGAGAAAGACGAATTCTAGTGCTAATACCTAATTTGCCAAATTGTGAGCATATCCAATACAAACAAATAAAGCATGGAAAGAGAATATGTAAAATTGCAGCATATAAAACTGCATAAAATAAAGCACTTTAGTATTTTTGTTATTTGCTACCTTATGATAGCATGCATGCAAATAGCACACCCAATCCATGATCTACATATCCTTCCTAGAGCACTGTATAATGAGAGGTTAAATACTTTTATCTTGGTAGCTATAATTAGAGCCTAGAGACTTGGAAGAATTGAAAAGAATGGTTGCAATTACAACATAAGACTGCACTACAAAGAAAATGCCCAAATAATAGGAGCCAAGACCTGATGGTAGGCATTCTATGCTTGGCTTATCATAAAGATAAGATAAGATAAGATAAGATAAGATAAGATAAGATATCATTTTTATCGTCACGGAGGCCAATTGGCCTATGGGACCTGTACAAGAGGAGCAACATGCCCATTACGGCCCGGATGAAAAAACCACATGGGAAAAACCGTGGCCGTAATGGTGACGCTGGTATACAGAGGCACATCCTTACAAATGACCCGGACAAAGCTGTTGTCGTTCGTCCAACACATCCTGGATGTAAGATCCTAGAGTTCCGACAGTGTTGTTGTTGAGGAGGAGATGGGCAGGTCTGTAAGGCATGGTGTTCGTGTGCAGAGGTGGTGGACCCCCGTGCGGATGGAGGCGATCACAAATACTTGAGCATTGAGTTCTCCACTTCCATGCATTTGGATAGCTACATTCGACTGTGGGTGGTTGTCGGCTGGAAGGCGTTGCAAGCCATGCAGAACAGTAGTTACCAAGCAGAGCTCTATGCTTGGGAACACCAGGCCCATCTCTTCAGGGCTCTGGTGGAGCCAGTCCTCTTGTACGGAGTGGAAGTCTGGGGGCCCGTCGTCTCCGCCAGCATCTGGGCTGACCTGGAACGGGTGCAAAAGGCTTTCCTGGCACGCGCCCTGGGAGTAAAGCAGACAGTCCCATACCAGATACTGCTTCAAGAAACAGGTTTCCTACCGCTACAGAGGGCGGCAATCTGTCATCACCTCCTGTACTTCCAGAAAGTGGCACACATGGATGAGGACCGGCTACCGCGGGTAGCCTTACCAGTGGTGCGGGGTCCTCAACGTCTTAAAACCAGTTGGAAAGAGAAACAGGTGCGGTGGCTATCCCAATGGAATGTCCAACCACACAGGTGCGTGCGGGTTTGCACGAAGCAGGAACACGAAGAGCTGAAGGCCTACCTTGACACATGCTTCCTTGGTAAACTCTGGGACAGTGAGGCCCTATCACAGGACAAACTTGGGCACTACAGATAGCAGGTTAATCCCACGCTCGCTCGAGGCCCCCACCAGTACCTGCTCACCCCCCTCTCTATGAAGAAGCATAGACTGCCCGCTTTGTAGGTTCTGTACTAAAGAAGTTGAAACAAAAGCTCTTCAGGGTTACCAATATCACAAGAAAACTTGTTACCAATCCCACATTAAAACTTAATTTGACCACAGTAGAATGTTTAAGAAGAGTATCATGCAACAAGAGGAGAAAGAAATGCCATTACTTAGCATAAGCATAAGCATCACAATAATTCTAAACAAGCAAGTCCAGAAGGTAAGACACGATAATGTGCTAGTATGTTAGCAGCATTAACCATGTACAAAGGCAGATGTTTGCCAGCTAGCAACAACAGCATGGATGCAATATATGTTTCTTAAAGTTTAATCATCAGGGCTGGATCTTCAGAAATCAGAGAGCAGAACACCAAAGCATATTTCTCAATTAATTTTAGGAGTTCCATACATTTTGTACATCTTATGGGCCGTTTCTTCATGATTGTGTCTAAGAAAGAGGTAGATGTCTACAATTATGAAAGCCATAAACAAGGCAGACATCCCCACAGGTGTATATATGCTCAGCAAATCTTCATATTGAACAGGTGTCCCTACTCAACTTGGGTATATCTTTTATATGCAAAGGCTAAATTTGGCCTCAAATCTTGACCTCGTGCATGCTTCTCAATTTGATATTAATCCTTGTTATGCATCTAAGAGCAATTTGATTCTCTTTTAACATGTTATGCTAAAAGAGATCTTCCAATCTTCAAAGAGAAGGAAGCCACTTTGGGTTCAAGCCGCTTTGGGTTCTTAAGTTTAAACGAGCACTGTAAAATGCTACATTTTGATAACAGTCCACCTCTTGTACCATAAATCATAACAGAGGTGCTTTCCATGCATAAAAACTAGCTTTGAATTACCATGGCCCTTTCTGCACTTTATCTTAAAGCAAAAAATAATTGCCATGTGTAACAATTTGTTTTTTAGACTAACTTTTAATTCTTGTCACTCACCTGTAAAGTGCCTGAATTGATTGAAATTAGGAAGATCTTAAGGAGCTTATGAAGTTCATTATGTGCTCTCAGAATCTTGAAGTATCTGAAATATGAGCATCCCCATTAATCTAGACAGCACCAATGTTGAAAAGCCTAAAACTAGAGACATGTATAGCGGAAAGAACTTGGAATAAACATCACAACAAATTTTCATTCCCAAACTAGCATGCACGGTAAAACAGTAAGAGACCTTATGAGCGCTAATTCTGAAAGCAGTTTTATTAGTCTCCAAAACATCGAATTGTAATTAATACCAGCAGCAGTTTCACGTCCATCACTACTCAATTGGACGGAATGCAGCTCGAAATTAGGAAGATCCTAGGAGCTTACGAAGTTCATTATGTGCTTTTAGAATCTTGCAGTACTTGAAATATGAGCATCCCCATTAATCTAGACAGCACCAATGTTGACAAGCCTAAAACTGGAGACATGTACACGGGAAAGAACTTGGAATAAACATCACAACAAATTTTCATTCCCAAACTAGCATGTACTGGAAAACTGTAAGAGACCTTATGAGCGCTACCAGCAGCAGTTTCACGTCCATCACTACTAAATTGGACGGAATGCTTGATCATCATTGTCCGAAGCAAATTCAAGCCTTCATAAATATCATTAGGAGAAATTACCATAATAATTGGACTAACAACAAACTAAAACCTTGTGACACTTTCTAGTCAAGCTTTTGACCAATACCAACTAATTCCGAATTACCTAAACACCCAAAGTGCAAGCGTTTTCACCTATGAGGAAAATGCTTTAAATGGTTCTTATATATGCAACTCAAATTCAACAATGGTATTTACAAATCAAATAAGGATATGCCACATCAAACATGCAAATATCACACGTTCAAGGAGAATTGGTGCCACTTAATTTACCTTGTTAAGAGTGTTGCACATACATGGCTTGTGTTATTATGGCCTGCCATTGCAGCTCCTACCATGCGGAAGCTAGTATCTGGAAACGGGACTCCAACAACAGTAGGTATGTACAATGTTGTATCGCAACGCCCATAGATAGTTGAGCCTTATAGGGAAAAATGTCTTGCATGACAAGTTGATGGCTGTTATGACAATCCTCCAAATTGCACTTTATCACCAAAATGTCTGTTGCCTCAATACCTGCTCCTATTGCCATGCCAATGTGCAGCTACTAAAGGTCGTAAGCCATTGCTGCCATGGCCACCCATAGCCACATTCACTTGTCTTTATAAAGGGTAGATGGTTGTAGTTAATGATTTCAAGTAAGCAAATCAGAAACTAAATTATCTACAATTCTTTCACTTATTCTGCCTTTTTGGGTTGTGCCTCTGCAATGACACCCTCAATACCAACTTCTTTGGAAATTGCATGACCCATGTTCTCTCCAGTCAGTATCATACTTTTTATGTCCATGGACTTGAGCTAAAATAGCTGCCCTGGAGTGGGCATCCATGTGAAGGCTCAGAACTGATATGCACAATGTTGTGCAAGAAAATAGGCTCAGAATTGTGCTCAAAATTATGTGCCTTATTTCTATCTTGCACATGTTGGAACAAGTTAATTACTTTCTTCATGAATTTATTTCCAGATGCATGTCCATTGGGAAGTGATCTAGGTATAGATAATAACAAAGAGGATTTCAGTTGTATATCTCCATTAAAGCAGAGATAATGACATGAAGAGCAATTATTTCACGATAATGGCATAAAAGTAGGCAGTTTAATTTAATATAGAAGGTTTTCCTGTAAAAGATATTAACCTAAGGTAAGAATGCAGGTGATTGTAACATGTAAAAGCCCTTGATGTTTGGACTGATTTTTATTGAATCCTAGAGTAGGTGAAGCAAGCAAGCATGGAGTAGGCCAGACAAGCAAGGTTGAACTATTTTTTTTTTTGCATGGAGTAGATCACACAAGCGTTAAAACAAGGTTGAACTGTGTTTTTTGCAAAAGAAATGCTACAAATAATTATAGCCAGGTGGTTTTTATAGTCCAATTTCTGTCTCTCGATGGCCAATCCAGCAAGAACTCTTTAAATTAGGTGTCAAGATAATTACACAGGTGCTTATTCTTTAAGCATTTTCTCTAGTTCCCACTATTGAGTTAACGTATTGGAATCTGGTAATTCGCAGCATACAGTGCTTTAGGACTATTACTTGGGCTTTAAATTCAAAATGACAACTTTCTCCACAATTTCAAAGTCCAAGGATTACAAATACGTCAACTTATAAGGTTTCAAAATTTATTATTTAGGCAACATTAAAGCGAAAGACGACAAATAATTCCTTTGCAGATCTTTAATTCTGTTTGGGGGATGCGAGGCCTCGTTTAAATCCGATGTCTTGAAGCGTTGTAGTCGAGCTTATTGGGTTATTGCGTGCCCCTGGTCTTGGAATGTTTTAAAGCATACTTGTTATATTCTTTTGTTACATTAAAAACAGGGAAAGAAAACAAGGGTATGCACATGCATAGATTGATCTACCTAGAGCAAATCGGAATTGGAAGAAGAATCCGCACATGGCTATAGCAGATCCGACTGATGTAACACCTCCCCAATTGTAGTTGTATGAGTTCGGGTTATAGATTTGAATTATGAAAAGGTTAGTTAGGGCTATTGACATATAGGACAAAGCAAAGCTATAGGGCACTGAATGAAGAGTGTTTTTTGAAGCTCAATTTCAATGGAGTTGAAAATTGCACTCACTAAATGTTAACATTGTAATTTGATATTGTACAACAATTTTACTCTATTGGTGTGTTTGCTGGATTGTACATGCAAGTAGATTTGGTGTATTTGCTCATTTGTATCTCAAAAACTGCTATTCATATGTTGTAATATAAAAAAAAGGGCTAGCCAAGAATTGCATAGATATACTACAAGCTCAACTTCATGATGACGAAAGGAAATTTATGGATAAAATTTATCACCCCAAGGACTACAAAATTAGACCTATGGATAAACCTTATTGCCGCGAGTACTATGAAACTAGGTTTATGGGAATATTTTATTGCCGTTACTAATTTCTTTGACCTTAGATTATTTGCCAGACTAGCTATAGTCATGTCCCAATATGGTGCCACTAAAATTATCACTGTCTCTAATGTTAAAAACCTCTCCAGGTGGGGTTTCTAAATCCTGGATAGTAATAGGTCTGTTGTGTTCTTTCATGTATGGGTCCCACACCATTCGGTAGTCGACAATAAAATTCAATTCAGTACAATTTTATATAGATCGTATGTGCATAATTGCTACCGTAATTTGAGCCAATATATGTTTATTATGTTCTTGTTGTAACATGTTCATAGATGAACTCTTTTGAATCAATGACAGAAATGTAGTTCTTGTGATGACCATACGGATTATACAAGCATTATACTGGTATGTACAAAAGATGGTCATCACACGGATACAAAAGTTAGTTGCACAAGGCAGGGCTCAAACTCACAACCTCCTAGTTGCAAGCAACACGCCTTAGTCAAGTGCACTAACTATTCTCATATGGTAGTATCCCCTGGCATCTTCTACATATACAGGGTAGCTTCTAGGACATCCTAGAACATTATGGAGCCTGCATGGATGTGCGACACTTGGCAAGATCTCATTCATTGGTAACACTGTTGCATTTTAAACGGGAGTGTTGCATGACTCCCGTTTGAAAGATTCCCTAAAAAAAATTGGCACTTCACCCAAAACCATAGTTTTTTAAAGAACCTATGTTTTTTTGCAAGTTACAATATTTTTACCCCCCCTATTTTGGCATGCTGGCTGTTGTA
>JAANSK020190989.1:0-14638 GCA_011763485.2 Isoetes engelmannii
CTTTGATGCTCCTGCTCTCCGGAATCACCAACTTTTTTAGTGGTGATACCGGAGGACGGGAGGTCGGCGGACGGCCAAGATTTGGCGTGAGAACAGACGGCCAAGATCTGTGCAGGGGGCTGACATGTGTCAGTACGGCAAAATGGAGGCCCCCCGAACGGACTCCGTCGAAAATTGGGGGTAATCTCGGAGGCCGGAATTAACACCTTCGGGATCACCCAAACCAAGGTAATATTATCCTCACCCGTCGTCATGCCCCGGGAACATCGGGCACCCATTACTAGTCTTAATTCAGTTTAGCATTATGCTCAGGTATTTAACTCATTCTTTCTCCATTGTGTTGGTAGTCTAGTGGTTATACCTTTAGGTTGGGGTGTACCCGACTAGTGTTTAAAACCTACTAGGCCTACTAGCTACCATTAGGTGGACAAGTGGGCGAGTGCAAGTCTTATCATGTCTAAGTATGCGATAAGAATGAAGTGGAGAGTGTGAGTCTCATCTTCTATAGTTTGTGTCGAAAACGACTTGTTAAAGGATGATGCCAATGAGGTGTCAAGAATGAATTGTTAAGCGATGTTGCCAATGTGGTAAGACATTAGAACTATTAATTAACTCGTCCTCTCCCCCTCCTCCCTCCAAAGTGCACTTCATTGCACTTGATTGCATTTCAAAATTATAATGATTTCAAAAGTTGAAAATAGTAGTACAATGTTGACCGAGTCCAACATCTCTTCATACAAGCATGATATCATTCAACAAGCATACTATATTCACCTTCAAAGTGCACTTCATTGCACTTCACTTGGACACACGATTATATTGATTTCAAACATTGAAGTATTAGAGCAATGTTGGCCGAGTCCAACATCTCTCTCTACAATCATGATACCAATTCAACAAGCATGCCGATGGTTTTATGTTTAAAGGGATTCTACCACTTTTTTAAGAGGTCAAAGATCGAGCTATACACATTATAAGTAGCCCAAATAGAAATCTGCTTAGTTAAAAGGAAAGGGAAAGAATCACACCACATTTTTGTGCTATATAAATGATAGTAGGAACGTATAAACATATTAGAAATTACTAAGACGAACTTGTAGAAAGCACATGCTTTCAAGAAAATCTTGAATGCTTTTACATATGATGCATACAATCCCAGCAACATACCTTACCAACATGAGTGGCAATTACAACGGCCATGGGGTCTTAGGTGTGGACGTGCAACTGCTTGCATGAGGAACATGGGGACATAGGATAGAAGAATGATAAGTAAGAAGGAGATACCAATCCATTTTGTAGCAGTTGTAAGTTGCAGAAGAAGTCCCTTAAGAGCTGAAATGAGCCCAAGCACAATCCATCTGCTGGTAGCCACAATTGCTAATGGCGGAAGAAATGCGATCACAACTTCAAGCATCATTAAAGAGTTGAAAGATTCAACTCTAGCTAGCCTTTTAAAGGAAGGCCAGTCTAGAGTCTTCCGGTGATTCTCCCGGTGATTTGTTGTACTCTGTCTTGTCTTGGCCCTATTGTACTTTGTCTTTGTCTTGGACCTATAAATTAATATGAACTAAAAGTGCAAGTAGGGCCATTTTAGTTATCTTTATGCAAAACTACTATTTGGAAAAGCATTCAATATGTCATATACTGGACAAACCACAAAGATTTGACACTAGTGGGTGTGATTCCTAAGCATGAGATGTGGTTGTGGCTATCTAAGATTCAAGAATCCAAAATTAGGGGTGGGCTACCAATAGTGAACTATGGCCCTAGTGTGGGACCATGGTAAAGCAAATCAATATTCTCAATAGTCGGTCAACACAAAATTAGTGTCTCGAAGTGGATAAAAAAAATGGGTTCAATCTTGATGATCCAATCTTGATCCAGGGTAGGGAATTTGAATGCCTTACTACTAATGGATAGATCAATGTAGTGGGGAGGACTGTATGCAGACAAATTTTTCCAGAAAAGTATATGTAATAAGTCACACGAAGAGCTTTTAAGCCATGCAATTTAATTAACGAGATTTTTTTTCTTTTTTTTTTTCTATGTTTTCTCCCCCACTATTTCCCACGTTTCTAGGTTGGAAATATCAAGATTCTCAGTAAAAAATGTTAGTGGGAAAAGGTCAGACCAAGAACTTTTAAGCCATGCAATTTAATTAACGAAAATATTTTATTTTCCACGTTTGCTTCCCTACTCTTTCCCTTATTCACACACGTTTCTGGTTGAAAACATCAAGATTCTCAAGCAAAGAGTCAGTTTCATGAAAGGCATTAAGGGGAAAAGGTCAGACCAAGAGCTTTTACGTCATGCAATTTAGTTACCTAACGAAAATATTTTATTTCTTACTTTTCCTCTCCCCACTCTTTCATTTATTCATGCACGTTTCGAAGCTGAAAACATCAAGATTCTCAAGCAAAAAGTCAGTCTCACAAAAATATTAGTGGGAAAAGTTCAGACCAAAGCTTTTAACCATGCAATTTAATTAACAAAAATTTTTTACTTTCCAATTTTCCTTCACCCACTCTTTCCTTCACTCACGTTTCTAGGTTGAAAACATCAAGATTCCCGAGCAAAAGGTCAGTTTCACAAAAGATATTAGTGTCCGGTTCGTGTCTTGTCTACTTGAAAAGACTAGGGCATGATGGTTAGCGATCCTCGAATTACATTCATGATGTTCCAATTCATATTCTTACATTACGTTATAGGTCTGGTGTTCAACTTTTACTTTTGACTATTGATCTGCCAGATATTCTGTGTTTGATGCCAGATCAAAGGCCACTGGAATTTTGAGAAAAAAAAAAGGCCGCTAGAGCCAATGGTCTCGATTGACCCTAAGGTTGAAGCGAATATTAAAAAAAAAAAAAAAAAGGGCGGGGGAGCACGAAGGCTGTGCATCCCTGCGTGAAAGCATGCCTCCGGTCCTGGCCATATCTATATATTCCTCTATCCCGTGCTCCATTTGAACAGAGGTAAGGCTGCTACAACAGATCAATATAAGCTACAAGCAAAGCTCCAACCAGATCGTCAGCTGATTCTTCAGCTAATGGATAAGATCAAAGCTTTGTTATCATGTGAATCGGCCATAAACCAAATCGGCCTTCTATGTCAGAAATTCGGCCTTTCAGGGCGCACGGATGATGCCAATCTTCCAACATATCAGAGTTCGGTTCCTCGCATGCCGTCAGCATACTCAGAGTTTGCCTTAGAGTTTGCCGCTAGAGGATTCAGAGTTTGCTTCAGGATTTGCCATCAGAGGTTTCCTCGTGTGCATTCTGCCTCATATACATTCAGTGATGAAAGAACAAGAAATGAAAGAGCAAAAACCATCTAGGATCCAAGACACCGGCTGCCTCCATGGTCGAACTTGCTCTCCTGCTCCAAGCAAGCAAAGGTCGAACTAGTCGGCATAGTAGCACCATCTGTCTGCAAGGGGCCGCCCGTCATGTGCGCAGGAAGTCCTTCTAAAATCAAACCTTCCCTCCGGAATCTATCAAAAAATCTTTTTATTCCAAGGCAACCACTAAATGACAACAAGCTGCTCTAAATGCCAAAAATGTACGGTTCCACATATAGTACGACCCCCAAATCATAGTTCCAACCACTACCACATGTACGCCCCCCAATACGAAACAAAATTGCAGAACATTCTGGTTAGCCATCCTCGAATTTAGTTTTTTCTTAAGCCAGCAGAGTGACCTGATTTATTAATATTTATTAGATTTTATAAGTGAGAGAGTAAACGGTACGGAAGCCACGTAGTGGCAATCTCAAACTCCAGACACAACTGTTGTAAATTAGTGTATACCAAAAACCTAATCAACTGGATTTAACAGATATTTTAGAAATTTTAGAAATATTTTTCCCATTCTACTTTAATAATTAATAAAAAACAGGTTTTTCCAACTTTAACAGGAAATTCTCATTCCCGAATACGGTGGTGGTTATCAGGCTGCGTCGAAACCCTAAACGAAACCCTAAACCTAATACTTGGGGCACTATATCTGTGGCGCAGCTAGGACGAACTCCGGCGAGCGTAAGAGGTAAGTAGTGCCTTGTTTTCTTTGTTGTATGTATTCGTGGAGAGGCTGGTGCTATGACGATTCCATAAATATTCAAGCTCAACAGAACTTAGCAGAAATATCTGTATGCTGATATTCCCGCTGAACTGAGCACTGCCTCTCCGGTTTTTGATTTGTGTTAGATTAGCGCTTCATTCTAGGCGTTACTCCCTTGCTCTTCATGCTTTGGAGATGTCGAATGAAGCGTAGATTAGATCTTGCCAGCTTTAAACCATGCCACTCAAGTTTTTGGACCGTGAGTGAACATGACCTGTCTAATGGCACAGTTTTGCACTGTGATTTTTTTGGCTTCCTCAACTGGCCTCTGGTGTTCTAACAATTGCCTTTTGGCTCGTTCCCTGAAGCAATAAAAAGGAATTCTTGGGTCTGAACAACCCTTTTATTTGCAATCCTCGCTATTCCCTTTCTGGACTTTTATTCTGATAGGGAACGTTGGATTGGAACATTACTTTTTATTTGTTGGAATTTGAAGAAACACTATTCCTTGTGGATGTCGAGATGCTCTTCTTATGATGTTTTTAGAGATACTTAATAGTCAGGTCTCTCCTTCATTGTTCATTTTGTTTAATATGGCAGGCTTAGAAAGACAATGAAGGGCCTTTTTTAGATGTTAATGCTTGCCTGCTTTTTTTCCTGTTTTTCTTTTCTTTCCATTCACTGTAATTTTTACTGGTTAAGGATTTTTTTACTGATTCAAAGGATTATTTCTTTTACCTGCAATTTTTATACCATTACACCTTTTGGTCTATGTGTCAGTAGGATGGTGGACTCAAAATCAATTTTTATATATTCTTTTCACAGGAATTAGAAACATGTTTAATAAAAAAGGGCAGCAGAAACATGCCCAAGCTACTGGCAGGTGTCATGGGGTCCTCAAGGTTATCCCCCTTCACACTGCTTGCAATCAATAAATATGCATAAAAATACACAAAAGAACTGCAACTCTTGTGAAACCCAATGGTGAAATAATTATCTTACATCAATGTTTTTCTCTAACCACTAAAGCTTTGCTGCAAAATATGCTAACACCTTATTTGCTAGCATGCACTGCTATTATGCCAGAAATATGCTTGTAAGCTACTCAGTGTTATGCCAATTGGCATAACGTCTATGTTGCTCATGGATGTATATCACTAATTACACCGGTCCTGCTGCTTAGTAGTAGATCCAAAGTATTCCTTCACAAGCCATTTCTTAACAAATTTCAATAATAATTACAAGCAAATACCGTCCAATATGACTCTCTATTACTTTGCAAATGCTTAAACCATCAAAGAATTCTGCAACTCTGTACAATTGAAGCTATTGTCTAACAATATATAAGTTATGTATCAAATCTAGATAATACAACTCTTAATTTCACCAAATGGTCACAAAATTCAAGCAACAGAAAACCTGATTAGCTCGTGGTTGTTAATTTGGTTGTTAATCTGTCTTTGGTTTTGTCATATTTTGGTTTTGTCATATTTTTACAGACATATTTTCCTAAAAGACTTGAACATCAATGATCTCCTCATGAATTTTGCATTATTCTCACAACCTCATTAACTGGAATGTTGCTGGCTGCTCCTGTGTTACCACATCTATCACTCATCCTCCAGGGTGGAATGTTGCTGGCTGCTCCTGTGTTACCACATCTATCACTCATCCTCCAGGGCGGCGCTTATGATCAAAGAGTCACAAAGCAATGCCTTAATGGATCCAAGAACTCTAGATATTCAGCCATTGCCCTAAAGCCATTGCCCTAAAAACGAAATGCATCTTTTGGCCAAAATTGTCAGGATTATTTACATGTTATTCTAAGACGAAAAGCATTTTCGGACCAATATTTTGGGTTTCTAAGTCCACAATTTTAATACATCATCTCCGGACCAATATGTTTGGGTTTCTAAGTCCACAATTTCAATACATCATCTATGCTCCAAACTTACATCCATGGGTTTCTAAGTCCACAATTTCAATACATCATCTATGCTCCAAACTTACATCCATGTTAACTCCCCTTTCAGAGCTATCTTTTTGCCATTGTAACCAATCCATGAAGTAATGCCTCACTTTTTTGAGACCTCTCAAATTCTGATTTTTGGCTGCTAGTTTTTTGTAAAGGCTTAGCATAATACAGCGGAGTAGAGAACTTAGAATGAGATCCTTGGACGCATAACGCTTAGTATTGGAGGCTAATAGAGCATAGGAGGCAGATAACTGGTTTTATCTTCTGGGTTCAAATCCCAGGTTCTGGAAATAATAATCGTACCTCTCGAGGAGCATCTGGATGTGTCTTCCAATGATGGAGCAATCTTAGTTCCTTGCAATAAGCTTAACTTTCTTCCTATATACGACAATCCAAACCTCATTCCTTACAGGAACTTTTCCGGATGACTGGTCTTGTTCTTTGAACATCGTGATATGTCAATTAGGTGTTAAGATTCTTGTTTCAAGACACCCTAATCTGGGACTACTTTAAGTAGGACATGTAGGCCAAGCTTGGGCGAAAGTTTGACTACGTAACGATCTGCTGAATTATTTATTGCAAATTCAAGTTTACTATTAAATATTTGTATCATCACTACAAGTAATAAAAAAATATCCTTACTGCAAATTCCATTTTTACCAATTTCATTTGTAATACATTGTTTTTCATGTTGCAAAGTCGACCATTTGGCCCCGGAGGGGCCCCAAAATTTCTGTACGTATTTCATACACATTCCGTACATATTCCCTACACACATATGATATATTAAACTATTGAAAGTAGCATTTGTGACATCAAAAAATTGAACCATTGAACTTAAAACACCCACCTCCCCCCTCCCTTTTCCTAGACCCCCCCAGTTGTTTTTGTTGATATTCATGCAGGGCATCCAGCGATTGGCGAGGTCTCGCAAATACATACACACGTATATGTATACAATGCATATCGCAACCTTTGGTTTGGTGCCGTATTTGGAATTGATAGTTGACTAAAACTTGCTAAAAAACGAGTCGCGCTTAACAATGGCCAAGATCGCCCGAAATCGACATCCAACGGTCCGAGCCTGCCGATGGATACCCTGCATGAATATCAGCACCAATATCCTCACCAATAAACTGGACTGCACATCCAAGTATAGTCTGCACAACACATTTGGGTTGTGCACTTCGTTTTTACGATCGAGTTAAACCAATTCGATAATCCACTGGTCGTTGACATCAGCTCATCAAAGCTGTCATGATACTTGTACACATATGCGTACAGTTATATGGTTTAGTCCATGGGCAAATGCATTTTGAATGAACAATTTCAACATTTGTGATTCCAATGATTAATATTTTATTGAATAGACCTGGCTACACATCCAAGTATGGTATGTAAAGCTCCTTAATCCAGTAATTGCTGATATCCAGCTCATTAACTTTGCCTTTTTCCCATGAAATAAAGATAACCAATGTTTTTAGAACAAATTTATACACCTGAACAATATCTAACCATTATCTAAGATATTGGTAAAACCAATGTACAAGGACAAAAAACATTCTAGTCTGCTAGACCCAAACTTATACTTGAAAAACAAGCTTCCTTGGAAAACAAACATTAATAAGCAGTCCTTAACACATACAGGTGCATATGTATCAAGATTTAGCCAAGGTCAATTTGAAAATAATTCTATATAATCAATTGTGAAAACATATCTTAAGCTTCTTAACAGACATGATAAAACCTGTGTTTCCAGCATAGTACTACTGCCCCAATAATAGAATGAGAAAGTAGCATACCTCTCTCAATAGTAGCACATTAACCATTATGAAATTGTCAAAATACAAGTGTACAAACTCCGCAACATACGTCGCAGCCAAAAGACATAAATCCAACTCATTATTTATAAGAAAACAATACAGAGAGTAGAGGACCCTGTTACCTGCAGTAAAACTAGAGGACAGTTAGCCAAGTTCATGGGTAAGAGCCTAAGCTACTAGCAGGTGTCATGGGATCCTCTAAGGTTATCCCCCTTCACACTACTTGCAATCAATAAATATACATAAAAATACACAAAAGAACTGAACTATTGTGAAGCCCAATGGTAGAATAATTTCTTACATCAATATTTTCGTGTAACCACTAAAACTTTGCGGCAAAACATGCTAACACCTTATTTGCTAGCATGTACAGCTATTATGCCAGAAATGTGTTTGTAAGCTACTCAGTATTATGCCAATTGACATAATGCATATGTTACTCATGTATGTATATCACTAATTACACCAATCCTTCTGCTTAATAGTAGATCCAAGTATTCCTTCACAAGCCTTTCTTAACAAATGACCAAAAATAATCACAAGTAAATACTGTCAAATATGCCTCTCTATTACGGTGCAAATGCTTAAACCATCAAAGAATTTTGCAATTTTGTATAACTGAAGCTATTGTCTAACAGTATAAGTTATGTATCAAATCTAGATAATACTTCTCTTAATTTCACCAAATGGTCACAAAATTCAATCAACAGAAAATCTGATTAGCTCGTGGTTGTTAATTTGTCTTTGGTTTCGTCCACAGCTGCATTAGCTCCATATGGCTCATTACTTTTATAGACATATATTTTCCTAAAAGACCTGAACATCAATGATCTTCTCAGGAATCTTACAGTATTCTCACAACCTCATTTGCTGGAATATTGCTGGCTGCTCCTGTATTACTATATCTATTGCTCATCCTCCAGGGCGGCGCTTATGATCAGAGAGTTATTTAGTGTAGCCGCAAAGCAATGCCTTAATGGATCCAAGAACCCTAGATTTTGGGGTTGTTGTCCCATGGCTACTTGGTTAAGGCTCGGGGTTGTTGTCCCATTTGGTTGAGTTCAATTCCATGAATGAAAATTATAAAGAACCCTAGATTTTCAACCATTGACTTCCAGCCTGTACAATCACAAGTTCATTAGGGCATTATCCATAGCCCTAAAATTTGTTTTGATGTTTTTCTCGCTCAAGGTCACTCCAATATGAAAATAACAGGCCAGGCATATTTTGGCCAAAATTGTCAGGATTATTTACATGTTACTCTAAAATGAAATGCATTTTCGGACCAATAATTTGGTTTTTTAAGTGCACAATTTCAACACATCATCTATGCTTCAAACTTACATCCATGTTAACTCTCCTTTCAGAGCTAGATATGTCCTTTTGCCATTGTAACCAGTCCATGAAGTAATGCCATGTGAGTCTTCATCTCACATATTTCTTGCATCCAAAGCATTTAATAAATCCAAAAATTATATCTAGACATCTAAACTTATGTCTCACTTAATAAAAAAATCTTGCCTCCTACCGTAGGTAAGGAAGGCCTCAGAAAACATGTCAAAAATCTTGACATTGTATTTGGAAGCAACAGGGAGAGTAGGACCTTGTTGCAGCCAAGACCCTACCCATCCTATATTGCCAAATTTTCCAGTCTACCCATTTATTGCCAGAATGTAGTGAGAGCACATACTGCAATATTATGTATCGTCCCTTGAAAGATGTGACGTTCTAGGATAATATACGATATAAATACGTATATTATACTGGCCACGTCACTGGTACATGCCCTATGTACATCATGTACCTAGTACACGGTATAAGATACCCCATGGGGTGGCGCAACCCCTAGACCCAAATATATTGCTCATGTTGCCACATGACAATATATTATGCTAACTACCACATGGCATGATCCTAAAGCCTGACCCATGACCATCAAACCCTAGATTCATGTGCCCTAAAAGGGGCATTCTCTATAGAAGGGGGCAAACTCTAAAAACGTCCCCCTTTTCGAATCAGCTCCAGCATCAGAGGATTTCGCCATCAGCAGCAGCGCCTTCAGCCCGAGGAGCATACCAGCTAGCCCATTCTTGGGAATCTCGACTGTCACAGTTCTGGACTGTTCTTGAGCAGAGATTGATGCCTTTAGAGAAGGACTACCTGCCATCCAGGGTTCTGGTAGAGTTTCTTGCCCCATTCTTGCCAAGAACTGACCAATGAAGCTAACTCTGTTGTTAGTTAGATTGTTATTCTATTCTATTCTATTCTATTTTATTGTTTATGTATCTGTGATGATCATTGGTTGATGGATTCGCCTCTTGTGTATTGGGAAGGGGGGGTAGAGACCCAGCCTTGTGTAGTATGATCCTAGTTGTAGGCCTAATTAGTTCCCAACTAATTGCGTCCTGTGCATAAGAGCCCGCCTGCGCTGTGGGCGTAGGGGCCAGACCGGCTTACAAGGATGACCATGTTCCATAGCAAATGACTCCCTCTGGTGTGTAAGGCCTACCGGGGAGGCAATGTGAGCTAGGCCTAATACCCGTGTGCACTGCATGTGGCCCTGGGTATGGGCTCGACACCCGTTGGGATGGCAGCCTCCGCCAATTGGGATGAAGTTCCCCTTGGGTTGGTACGGCCTCCTTCAATTGGGTTGAAGTCGTGTACGGGCAGTGGATGCCCTCTAGCTCGCCTGCTATGGCTTGGATTGTCTGGTGGGAAGAAGTCCCTTACCTGCGTCATCGGGACTGGAAGATGCAACCCAGGAATAGCTCCCTTGGCTATGCACCCAGTAGGCTACGGTCAAGTCTTGAAGCTTATCAGCCTATGTGCAAAGGATGCACAGGAGGGGCGGATGGAATGGACTACCCAACAACCATGTTCTATTGCCAGCCAAATCCATTGTCATGAATTTTGTCTGCAATGAACTATGGAGACCCAAGCCGTCAATCATACCTTGGAGTCTGAGCCTTGGGTAAGGTTTCCCATGATGTTATGTTCTTATGTGTTGTTACAGGTAATATGGTGATGCCCACCCATCGAGGTGGTATTGTATTATTCATGTTTGATGTTTGTACTTACGTTTGTGCTTCCACATGCATAGGTGGATCTCGAGGGAGTCGGGATCAATGACACGTCCAGTCCAGGGAAAACTTTAAGCACGTCACAATTTTTCCTAGGTGAAATGAATTGACCATTCCTTATGTAATTTAGTCATTGAAGTGTAGCCTGAAATGGCCATTGTTGCTAATATTTTCCAGCATAAGTCTAACCCAAATGGCGATTCCATCTTCAAAATTTAGCATTTCATGTGGCCGAATTTAGACAAATAGCAAATTTAGATTGCGACGTACAATTAATTTAATTCTTACGCCTCAAATTATATGCTCATATAAATCCAGCAACTCAAGTTATAGGTTCATAAACTCAAAGAATGCAAATGCAATCTGATTCTGCAACCAGCGTTCACAAAATACTTGTTTATTAAACATAATTATATTTTATGATAGATATCACTACTATTACTACATTTGGACAGTAGGCTCTAATAAAGATCCCCAAAGGTATAGTAAAGTTATTATTCTCAACAAGAATAATCTATGCTTTAAATGACCATTTTGTTAGCCAATATCCTTCATCCCCCGAACTCAAATGGCCAAAATATTGGTACGTCCCAAACTACAAAATAATGAATTGGCCATTCCAATCCTTTATCTGCCACTAAAGTGCTACGAAATGGCGAATCTGCACCCTCTAGGAGCTAACTCATCCTACTCAGGCCGGCCAGAGGAATTTGCCAAAATAGGTAATTCGGGGCCAAATGGCCCGCCGGGCCCACTAAAATTTTCGCTGCCAGTCCTCCCACGTAGAACCTTGCTCACCATCAAGGATTCCACGTCAAAAGATGGACGACCTTTCGTTGGTGTGTTTCTTACGAGGGGAAAAGCTCCAGTTTCTGTACGATGGGAGGATCATATACTAGCTGGGGACATCACAACGGTATCTGAGCAATGATCTTGGTTGACCAAGATCGAGCACTGGCCATCACTCATAGTCTAACTGACCTAGAACTCAGCATGAGAACTTAATCCCAAGCATGAACCTGGAAAAGTGGAATTTTTTTTTTCCAAGGGTAGGAGTAATGCTTAGACAAAGTAGCTAGATGATAGCAGTTAGAAAAACCACTATGGAGATAGCCTGATCGAGATCTAAATTGCCAAAAATGACCCATGGTGGGTTAGAGCGCACCACAGATACATAACTAATATAGTTATGGCCTTCTGGCGCACACTAACCCACCTTGCCATTAGTTCACCTTGAAACATTAGCTAAATCACAAAATAAGTAGGCTAAATCGACTTTTTAGCCCTGGTTTGCTAAGATCCGACCTCATAACCCTTAAATTTGTAATAAAACTACCGAAACATTGACAAAAATGGGCCAGGGTGGGTTAGAGTGCGCCACAGCGCCATAACTCAATTAGATATGCATCCCTGGCGCACATTAACCCACCATGACATTAGTTGAGCAAGAAAAATTTATCCAATCCAAGAAGTAAGATCATATTTGAACATTTTGGAGTCTCTAGAGTAGGAAAATGCCCTTACTTCAGCAATTTGAGCAATTTTTTACCCCCAAACAGAGCCAAGGTGGGTTAGAGTGCGCCACAGCACCATAACTCACTTAGATTATGTATCCCTGGCGCACACTAAACCACCCTCCATCTTTGAGTTGACATAACTTGACCATCCAAGCTCCAAATTACATGAAAATTTGTTGCAGTTGGATCATAGAACCATCCTAATCATGCTTAGCACATCAAATAGTTCTAAGAATGTCCGTTAGTACCTCAAACATGTCAACTTCACCAAACCCTAAAATTTTGAAAAATTAGGGTTTGTTTATCAATTTGGAAATTAGGGTTTTGCTATGGCACACATTCTGGATACCCAACCCCAGTGTATTAAGGTAGATTAGGTTAGTCAACGAAAGGAGGTTATAGTCGAACTCCACTTGACGAGTAGAGCAAAATAGTTATATTTGAGCCAAAGGATCTTCACCTCTTTAGTTTCATTAACAAAAAAAAACAAAAAAAGGACAAGTATTGATTTTTGAAAAAAATTGTACTTGAACGTTTTGTTACTACAAGTATTGTTGTGTTAATTTCGTTATGAACAGGGCTAATCTAGGGTCAAGCATAGTTTATTTTGCAAAAAACAGACAAAAATTAGCCAAATTGGTGCCAAGTAGGTTAGAGTGTGCCACAACTCAATTAGGTATGCATCCCTGGCGCAAATAACTCAATTAGGTATGCATCCCTGGCGCACATTAACCCACCCACGTTGACCGATTAACCCACCCACCCACGTTGACCGTTAATCGTTGACTTTTTATCAACCAAATTTTTTTTTGGCTAAAATTCAAGGGCTTGAACCCCTAACCTCTTAGCAAAGAGTCTATGACCTTTCCAACATGCCAAGAGCACAACAATACTAATAGTTGTTTAATTTTTATTCCTTATACAAAGTAGTAGGCAGTTCAAAGTACTTACCATTCGATCTAATGTAATAATAGTGTAATCTCTTACATGCATTAGTCTATTAAACAAGGTATAAAAAGCATTTTTTTTGCATTATACGAAGGATTTGAGCCTCCAAATATAAACCCGTACTTTCTTGTACCGATTTCTTCCACCTTGTGTATGGATTTATGGTGGATATTGTCTGATTAACTGACTTGGGCGCACCCTAACCCATGTCAAAATTTGAAGTATTATAACTTCACCATTCCAGCTCCAAATCACATGAAAATTGTTGCATTTTGGATCATCAACCAGTCCTTTACATGCTTGGAACTTCAAGTAGGATCATCAATGCCCAACAGTACCACAAAATGACCCAAATGTCCCAAACCCTGAAATCTTCAAAATTAGGCTTTACTATAATTTCAAGCATAGACCCCCTCATTTGCACATGGCCACTTGCTCCTGCTCCCAAGGAAGAGACTAGACCACTCTCACCCAGTGTGAATGAGCCCAGTGAGACTCTCACAGGTCCGTTTCATGCATGGCAGGAATCATCCCCCTTATTTGACCAATTGCTCATTCAACATGCCAAACAATAAGTTCAGTGAGCTTCGCGCAATGTGTAGGGCCCAATTATGTACTCCAAAACAAATTTTGGAAACACCTCACTACTTTCACCCAGCATGGATGACCCATATGAGCTTCACCCGCCATAGCCATCTACTTCTTGCGTCCAAGCCAAACTTGTTACTGATGCGTCAAACATGTCGGGCTTGAACTTTAGTGATTTTATTCCTACTTATATCTAGAGGTTGTATTTCTTATGGACATAGTCCGTCCTGGCAAGTACCTTTTCCTAAACCAAATGCGGCAGTATACAATCCGCTAAATCTTAACATGCTCATTTCCCTTATTGCCGTACACTAGCAAATCAGAACTTACATTAGAGGCTCCACGTTGGATTATCTTGGTAAGTACCCTACTCTTGCCAACTGGAACAAAACCTCATCTTGTGTGAGAGCTTGATCAATTATAGTGCGGCATAAGTCCGGCATGCATCTTGCAGGATCATGCCTTCGACATCTCCATCTCTTTAGTATCCAGATTTTTTTTACTCTTGTTTCCCTGCAACCCGAGCAACGACTTTCTGGAAGTAAATAATACGACGGACCAGTGCAGCCCTCTGAAGGGGCAAGAAACCCGTCTCCTGCAATAGGATCTGACGTGGAACTGTGGACTTCACTCCAAGTGCTCATGCCAA
>JAANSK020191100.1:0-24717 GCA_011763485.2 Isoetes engelmannii
AAGTTGAATAGCAGCCGCATCTCTGCTTGTAGTCTAACGGAACGATCACGCCACAGATCAGCAAGTTGGGCATGTGTTAACATCCATTCGGCTACCCAGCTTCCTTCGTCCATTATACGCTGAAGGTTTTCTACCACCCGTTGCCGAACCAGCCCGAAAACCTCGTACATAAGGTGCTGCATTGTCGAGATATGTAACGGTCGGCCTAAAAATGGCTAGACAGAAAGCCTAGCCACCAGAGCTCCTCCCAAAGCTTGGCTCAAGATGTAGAAGCGTCATCCCGCAACAAAAGAGCCCTAGCTCGGCATTCTGACCCAGTCCATATCTCATTAATAAATCTTGAGGAATCAGGTTAATCTACTCTTCTTCTTTTTCAGGAAATCAGCCCTAAACCTTTATGTTAGTAGAAAGAGCAAGAGGAAGGGAAAGGCTGCTAGCGTATCAGACCTGGTTAAAGAACTGGAACTGCTAATTTACCAGAAATTTGAAGCATCTTCTCTCAAAGCACTGCATCTTTTTTACTCTACCTTATAGGCATCTGCGCCATTTCGGTGTGTCTACCCATAAAGAAACCAGAATGCTGGTCACTGCTATGAACAAAACACAATGCTTACCGAAAGAAATCGGAGCATCAGATCAGAGAGGGCTAAGAGGCCGCCATGAAAAAGATCCAAGAGACTGGAAAACAGCAACATCATAGAAGCAGAATCTGAAGAATAGTAGAGAACCAAAACCCTTGCTAGCAGCCAGATTATGATCTTGAAGAAATCTAGAGGTCAAAGCAGTGCCGGAAGCAAGGAGAGAGGGCGGCCTCTACCCTTGTCACCGCCCTAGCCGTGAGGCGCCAAGAAACATTTTTTTATTTTTTAGAAGGAAAAAAAATTCTTTAGAAGGAAAAAAAATTCCTTCTCTATACTATTCATTGTATGGCATGATTATGAAATAACAGAAGATCAAGCACTCAATATTTCAAACCATTAGAAATATGAACAAGTCTAAAAACCTTGAATAAGCCTAAATTTTCCTAAATGCGTCATACAGTGATTACGTTGCTGTAGGTGGCCTGAGGGTTTCCAAGATCTTAAGTGCAAGGAGGGTGGAGCCAGAGGAGACGATCTCGAGTGTTGGCAGCTCTGATGTCATAAAACACCCAAACTACGAGAAGCGTGTGTACACGATACACACCCGTCAACCAAGGAGGGTGAGGCGGGTCCCGAAAGTGGACCGTGTGACGACCAATGAAGCAATCTCAAAGTTTAGGAAGACAATTTGCAGCCAAAGATGTTGTGAGAAGTTCACAAGGGTGCAGACTATCAACACGAGAATGGATTTTTACTCAATGAAATCAGCTGATCGCATCACATATGTCTATGACATGTTTGGGAATAATTTGAAGGGTCATCGTATTCAGAGCTGATGCTGCATGGGAAGTCTGTGTGCGAGAAGGCTTGGTACCTGGGTCAAGGCATCTCTAGGTCAGCGTACCTCAAATGGAAAGCTGAGTTTAGAGGGGGTGCTCGAAAGGCCGAGCATGGGAACATTGGATCGTACAAACCAAGGGCCTCAACCCTAGCCTCGGCAGCAGTGTTCACAATATTTATTAAAGAGAGATGTGAATCAATGCCACACAGGAGCAGAAGGAATGACTTGGGTATTCGTGAGAATGTGAGGAAGCTGCCTGCCATCTTCACAAGGAGGTGCATTCTGGAGGAGGTGAATGCAGATGTTGAGGCATTGACTGGGAAGAAAGTTTCATACCCAGGTTTCCATAGGACATGGCGGCGCAGTTCCCGTGATGTCACAATAGCAAAGAAAATAGCATTCTCGAAATGTGACACGTGTGAGGTGATTCACACCAAGTTACAGAAGATGAAGGATCAGACCGAAAGGAACCTTCTGCATGAGCAAAGGAGGGCACACAGACTAGAGCCTCTTGCCGCACGCAGTACTGGTCCCACTGGCAAATACCTTTTCCTGGGATAAGCTCTTTTATTAACTTCCTCTACATCTTCATTATATTTCTTCAATTGTGTTTCTACTTCTTCTGCTATCTTTGGAAAGACAACACTATTCACCACCTAAAAGTTGTCTGAATCCTTCAGTTGCCCTTCTTAGTAGCGTTCGCTTCATGAATTTGTACATGATTTAACTTCATACCAAGAAGAAACATCATGCACTACTAGTCTATAGTTCCAAACATGTTGAACAGCTGCAGAAAGTTAGAAGTTTCTATCAAAGAGACAAAGAACTGGGTGCTGAAATGATGGTCTAGGGTGCTCCATCCTTGGCACATCGGAATTGTTCCAGATGCATCAGGGATATTTTGGTCTATCCATATGAATCATAAGGCAAAGAGTTATTCCGTGCTTCCAAAAGCTCATTTGGATGAATTGAAAAAGATAATATATATGCATTCTTACAAGTTAAAATGATTAATAACTGAACTTTAGAGTAATGAAAGCAGCAAAGCATAGACTTGAACTGGAAGAGAATACGTACAAGGAAAGATCGAACTCAACCTGAGGTTGCAGAATACAACATCATAAATCGTGTTGTGGAATATTCGGTTAAGCTTGTCTTTGACTCAGCAAGTGCTCGAAAACCTGAGGCTCGACAAAGGATCTTAAGACCTAAAAATGCCTAACATAAAAAATAATGTTGATTTCTTATAATGAAGGCATGCATTGATGATAATATACCAACTAAAGGAATCCTTGCAATGCACATTGTAAATACTTGCATGCCAAAGCTCCCGAAAGATTAGAACATAGGAAAGAAAGCAGTATTCTGCACTGTTGCAGGTCCTAAAAGCCATATTTGCATTATTGCTTCCAATGGTGATAAGTAGTGCTTATGGGCACTGAAAATGCAATTTAGTATATATTCAGAAATAGAAGAACCATGGCAGAACGAAGAGAAATCGCTTTTTTAATCCGCAAGTATATTTCTTTTTTACCCAAAAGACGAAGAGCAAAGATAATCAATCCATAGTCAACACGACAAAGCAGGCATTGGCAAGAAAACGAGGGATCCGATGTCACCCCATGCACATCGAAGAAGCTCCACCTGCGATGTCAAAGCCCAGTAATTTTCTTATTTTTTCTAATTTTCACAACCATAGATCAGAAATTATGAAGATCCAATGGATCTCATCATTTTAGGCTGACGTGGCAGTGCACGTGGTCAGGCTAAAAAAAAAAAAAAAAAAAAAAAAAAAAACCGGCATCTAAAGATCAATTCTTAAGATTCGCCATTCGAAAAAAAAAAGTGCCAAGGGTTTCCCCCCTGTTCCCGTTAGTCGGCTGTTGTTTCTGCCCCTTTATCGGCCGAACTAGGTACTGCCGTGTTATGCTGCTGTCGGTCTTTTAGAGGATATGGCTGCGGAAGGAGACATGGACGCATGCTGATCTCACGCAAAAGTCTCTCTGCTCTCAAGGTTTCAGTCAGTTTTCAGGTTCCATATTTCAGTTAAAATTCTGAAAGAACAATTCTTAGAACAGATTAAATCTGCAAGCATCCATCAGCATTTTATGTAAAACATTAATGTGACGCATATTACGCATCTGAAAAAAAATTCAATTGTTCAGATGCTTAAGATTCATGTTGCGACACCATGCCATAAACATCCTTTTACTGAGATCTTTTAGGTTGATCTGTACCACCAAGAAAATTCTGTAAGAAACGTGCTAAACTCTACCTTGAGGTCCCATTTGGGCCCTAGTTTATCACTGCTGTGAATAAATGAGAGCACAATATCAAATGTGTAAATTGTCAAGCATCTGCTGAAAAGGTATTACATACTATGCTTATTATCCTTGTCCCATGCTAGAATAAGGAAATTGGTCATTACCAAAAAATGCTTGCATTGGTTTCATTCACCCTTCCCAAGGAGTCAAAGTTAGTAGCAAGGAGTTCCTATACTTCTGCTAGATTCTTACCATGTACTTCAGAGCAAGGTTGAAATGCAAAAGGTGTTTTCATATTCTCGTTATGGTATTGAACAGCTCTAGTTATCTAATTCTTTTTCCTATCTTGTTAGGTTGAAGGCTGGCTTTTATGTACTTGGCTGAAGAAATTTAAAGATTTTGAGCTCTAAAAGATGGGTATCATGGTGCGTTTGGAACTAGACCATCTTTCAACAACAAATGCAGTTACTGCAGTCACAGATGGATATTCAAGCACAGTTCTGGCCCCAAATTTGCTTCATAATGGCACGATTAGATCTACACTCAAATCCTATGTCAAGGAATTTTTATTCATTCCAGAGGAGGATCAACTAATGGTTGCACCATGTTTTACAAGGTTGGTCGAGACAGACACTGTGGAAGACATTTACAGTTGCTATAAATGTGATGCTGATAATGAGATCACTAACCTTTACGTGGATGAAAAGAAGTTAATATTTTTTGGCCAGGAAAATGGTAAAACTGTTGAACTTGAAAATAGCAGAAGTCTGGAGGACTATCATATACTCGACAAGTCAGTTGTGCAGTTGAAGGTAGATTCTAGAGTTTGCGGGCTTCGTACATTAGTTTGGGCAATGAATTTCACGTAATTTAATTGTATTGCAGAAAATTCCAAAGTGTTTGCCCAAAGATGGGGGTAGAGTTTTTGTAGACACCAAAGATGGAATTTTGCCAGTGATTGGAATAACTTCTCAAACACGCATATTGGAACTTAAAAGAAAGCTTGAGAAAATCACAGGAATCCCACCATCTCAGCAACTGTTATCGTCAATTGGTCGTGTCATGCATGATGATCTATGCCTTGACAACTTTGATGGCATTCACAAAATTTATGAAGATAGTGTAATCGATCTCGTGCAGTCAGGTAGTCCGTACATTATGAAGTCTTTGTGCTCTTCATTTGTCATAGGTGTAATTTTTTTTCCCAGGGGATGCTAACAAGGATCAATTGCATCGCCGGATGAAGGTTTCTGTAAATATAGATAATGAAAAAGGGTTTATATTAGTGGTGCAAGGAAAAACCCTCGTGCAATGCATTATGGAAATTGTTGAATCTCGCACTGGCATTGGGCGCTGGCAGCAGCGTATTCTATTTTCGGGTAGGTTCAGTATTCAAGCTGGGAACATGAAGGACAATTCTGATGCAATTTGGTATTTCTGTGTTTGCAGGCAAGGTATTGCAGGAGAAGAAAAGTTTAGGTGATTACTTTGTCTACCCAGAAAGCATATTACATGTCTCTGTTTTAAAGAGTGCCTCAACGATTGCTACAAGTGTTAGAACTGCTCAATTGGAGAACTCTGGTACTTAACTACAACCTTTTTGCACTTGCTTTGGTATAACCTGGACAGTGCTGGTAGAACATCTCTTAGCTTAAAGGTGCATATTGTTGTTTCATGCTATATTTTATTCAGGTTGTTTTACTGCTTGACAAGGTGACCTTATACAAAAACCGGTGGCTAGGAAACTGAAGTTGGTGAAATCAAGCAAAGGGCACATAACAGGAACAGTTATTATTCCTGTGCTCGTAACTGATACAGTTTCTGATTTGAGGAGGAAGTTAAAGCGTATTTTACATCCTCTTGTTGAAAAGAACCTTTCTACAATAAGTTTTATCGGAGGTCTTAGCCCAATGAAAAATCAGCTCCAGACCAATTCCAACATTCACGTGGGCCCTTATCTCAAGGATGAAGCAGAGGGGCCACCACTAAATGAAGAACTGAACAGTCAATCTTCTCTTGCAGTCCTTAATTCTCCATTATCGCGCGTAATGTTAAAGTCGTCTTCAATGGCTCATTCACCATCAGAGCTGCAAGCATCTGTTTGCACATCTTTTGACGGAATATATCCAAGGAAGCTACAGGTTGGACTTCAAAACAGTATTGGAAAGCAAATAGCGTTTGCAAATGGTACACGCGGGTCAATGAGCAAGCAGACACCCAGGACTGCATTAGATCAGACGAGGGCAGACATATTACGCACAAGTAATGAGGACAGGCATGTTGCTAGAGGAGTAGGTGTTTGGCTTAATGAGAGCATAAAAAGCTTGAAGCACATGACAGTGACTTTATCTAAGAAATAACATCCGAAGGGAAAGTTTGATGCAGTTGGTATGACTCGAAGAAGAAATCAGTTTTTTTTGCATGCATCCTTTGCTTGGATTTTATGCAATTATGGAACAAGAAAGGAAATTGTCTTCCTCTTTGTGCAAGCGTTTGTATCTTAACTCGTATAAAAGCATTGGGGGGATTATGCGTGAGCTTGTTTGATTGAAGCGTAAAGGAATCGGCTCAATTCCGTGATGAAGTCCACAGCACCATTGCAATAAATGGACTAGGAACCTAAGCTCGGCATTGCCAGGCCATATAAAGAGTCTCGTGCATTCCCAAGTTTTAAAATTTTTGTTCATGTGTTTTATGACCATAGTCCACTAGTAGAAACTTTAGAACAGTTTCAAAATGAAGTTAAGTAAAACAGGGAATCTAGAGGAGATTTTTCCGAGGAATTTTTGAGGCGACTCCGCCGCCAGCTGAGGCGGTGCACGAGTGGCAGAGCTGCGATTGCTCCGTTGCGGCTGGCGGCGTCGCCGAGGAATTTAGAGGCGTAAAAAATTAAGGACGGTAGATTCTCTGGCGACTTCGCCAGTTGAGGCGGTGCACGAGCAACGGAGCTGCAAGTGCTCCACCGAGGCTGGCGGCGTCGTCGAGGAATTCAGAGGGGTCAAAAATTGAGGACGGTGGATTCCCTTACGTAATGCATGGGAGGTTGAAATTAGTGCATTATTCTTTATAAATTAAATCCCATAATTTTTGCACGATTGTTGCGGAGCGGCCCACTTGCTATCCATGTTCTGGCCACTAGAGTGTTTTTCCTCTTTGTTTTTCTTTTGCTATAGCTTTTGCTATAGCGCCTCAAACGGAGAAAGCTGATCCAGCAGGGCAACTCTGGGCAGCTTCCCTGTCGGATCAACTTCCCCCCTTGAGGCACCATAGCAAAAGAAAAACAAAGAGGATAAACAAACTTTGGTGGCCAGAACAGGGATAGCAAGCGGCGCCGCTCCGCAACAACCGGGCTACTGGGTTTAATCTCTATCAAACAATGCAATAATATCAACCTCCCCTGCATTACTCCCTAGAAATAGGGACATTTTCGTCTCTCATGGAAAATAGCCCTTAATGTGCTTAAATCCAAACCCATATGGCAAATAGAAGCTCTTCAAAGAAAGTGCCCACAGGAAAGAATAAAGATAACATAAGATTCTTGAAGGTTATTTCATGTATTCGTATGAAAATGAGTACTTTGGTAACAGTGGACATCCGAGTTTGAAATAGAAGTTGTATGTATTTTTGTGTTTCGATGGCTTAGGAATGGTGCAGATCTCCTCCAGCCTTTTTTTTTTTTTCTATTTTCAGCTTTTGCAGGTGTTCGGTACCTCTCTTTGCTTGCATAGGAAGCAAGCGAAGGAATTGTGTCTCTGGCTTTTGTTCTGATGGCAGCACTGAGGTACTTGTCCTTGTGTTCTTAGGGTCACAATGTTTATGAAGCGGGCTACAAGGAAAGGTAAAGGGGTTGCTGGTTCTGTTCCTTTGTCTTCCAGTTTCGTCCAAACAGATGATTCTTGCGCTACGCCTGGGTTGGACATGGATTGGGGGGCAACCGTTGGACCTTTGAGTGACAATCAGTGATGTCGGGGTGATTACTTTCATGCATAACCTTGTCCAAATTGTGGTGTGCATATGAAATTTGGGTTTCGATGGGTCACAGGTAAGGTTAGGCATTACTGCCTATATAAGTAAGGAGACAAACCCAATTGGTCACTCAGCCCGCAATTTTGTATAGAAGAATTACTTTTTAGTTGTAATTCTGCTACGGAAGGCGTGCGGACGCGCATCAGCACGGAGGCATGCCTAACGTGGCAGAATTGCAACTAAAAAGTAATTATCCTAACGTGAAGTTTTGCTTAGGGTAAATTCTGGCGGCTCAGTCTGCGACTATGGCGATTCTCCGGCGATGGCGCCCTGTTCTGGCGATGGCGTTGTGCTCCAGTATAGGTTCTGCAATAAGGAATTAGCTTCCTGGATGGTCGGCCGAGGTTGCAAGCTTCTGACAACTGTCGTTTTCTGTTTCATTTAGGCTTCTTGATCTTTAACAATGGCGTTGGCTCATTTCTCCAGCTATAGCGCGCCAACTCCGGCGATGGCGCCCTATTCTGGCGATGGTGCTCTGTTCCTGGTCGGCCAAGATTGCAAGCCTCTGGCAGCTGTGTTTTGTGTTTTTGTTGAACATCTGACAGAACAATCACGCTGCCGTTGAATATGAATGTCGAAGTTTTATTGTAGGTTTCTATATCGAAATTTTTCTGCTGGATCTGTGCTTGTTTATGTTTTTTTTTTTTACTTCTTGTTTTTCTTCTTTGAAATAGGTGCATTTGGCGTGAAGCTCTTGCATCCTGTGCAACAGATCTTGTATTTAGGTTTATATTTTCGAAATTTTCTTGCTGAATCTGTGCTTGTTTATGTTCTTTTTTTTACTTCTTATTTTTCTTCTTTGAGATAGGTGCATTTGGCGTGATGCTCTTGCAGATCTTGTGCGGCAAATCTAGTATTTCTTACTCCTAGAAGGAGCCTCTGCAGATTAAAACAGAAAAGTCGTTTTTCCTGTGTAGTTTTAGTAGATCTTGTGCGGCAGATTTGTATTTCTTGCTCCTAGAAGGAGCCATTGCAGAATTAAAACCGAGAAGCCATTTTTGTACGACAAATCTTGTATTTCTTGCTCCTAGAAGGAGCCTCTGCAGATTAAAACGGAGAAGCCATTTTTCCTTTGTAGTTTTGGCAAAGGCAGAAGGAAGTACTCTTTTTGAAAATTCTCTTGAAGGTATCTGTCGCTGGAGCTTTGGTCTCACCAGGGTTCAACTCCCTGGCCATTAAATGTTAAATTTTCTATAAAACTGAATCAAGAAAATAGAAATCGAGTCCAAATGCAGTTAAAAAATTTAGAATGGAAGTAAATTTTCAAAATGCAGGGTAAGAATTTTAGAATGGCAGTGAAAATTTAGAATGCAAGGAAGGAAACATTTTGGAATAGAATATGTGACACATGGCAGCACCTCATTGGCGGATAAGCCAGAATTTACCCTACGCAAACTTTACATGATTTAATTTGTTCATTTATTTGGCTTGCCTGATTTCTCTATTCTTTTTGTAGTACGGAAATGAAGCGCACACCAAGGGGGCGAGGAAGCAACAGTAGACTATCACTATCTGGGCGATTATGGGGGACCCTTTCCTCCAGATCACCAGCCAAGCGGCCGTGCACTGCCTCTAGCTCAAGCGACACCTCTGCTTGCCATGTCGTCTTCCAGAATGTGCTTGTTACAACATGAAATGGATGAGGCAATGCCCAGCACCATTCCCGGTCACCTGTTCCATGGAGGTTGCTGATAGCCTCCAATGTGGATGGGAAGGTGCCTCTGTCGACTTCCAGGTGGTGATGTTTTAGGGTGGAAATGTATTCCTTTAAAAAGAGGACTGATCTTGGGCCCCTCCTTGCTGATGTGTGATCTTTTGTTGTCGTGCCATCTCCTTTTTGTTTTTACTTCATGACTCTGTATTGATCCGAGGATTGGAATCCTAATTTTGCACAAATATTTAGCTGTCGTCGTTGTTTTTTTCTTTTTTTTTTTTCTTTTTTTTTTTAATACAAAGTTTTTTAAATGGAATATAAATAGGGTGCAAGGCCCTTTTCTGTATGACAAATTTATATTCAACTTGATTATGTCAATTCACTTTTATGATCAAGAGTTAAAGAGTTTGGCAGTAATAATTTACTGCACAAATCCATATACAATTCTGCAGTGTTTGCTTGTCCATTAGGCCTGCTCCAATTGAAGCAGGTTTAGTTGGATTGATAGATTCACTAGTCCAAGCTCAATGAAGCCTATTGTACTGCTCGACACCTGCACATTACCCACAAGTAATAAACAACCTAAGCAAACAACACTCACAAGTAATCAATTAGCAAACAATACGCACAAGTAATCAATCAAGAGCAATATGCAAACAAGCAAATTGGATAGCAAGCAAACAAACTCAACCTGCAAACAAGCTGCAAAGAAGGTCAAATCTGCAGACTTCACCTTGTTCTCCTCCGTCCATGCAATGACAAATCTAACATCCATATCCTTTGATTCGGAGACTATGTCAACATCTACACCATTCTTCACTGCCTCTCATCACCCTTGCCTTGTCCACTGATGGAACATTGGCACACCCGGGGCCAATGTGAAGATCAGCATACCTTATCCATGATTGAGTGCCCATCCTTATGGGATTTGTCATCATACTCCTCATCCTCAATCAATCTTGAACTTGGAGACTTAGAAATTCTTGTGAAAGGTAGATTCCATCTCTTACATGGAGATGTAATTGTGGCAACCTTGTTTGGAATTGGCCTCACTGGTGGTATGTAGCCATCAATGCTAATATGGTGCACCACCATTCGTGCCTGACTGCATGGCACAAATTCCTCAACATCATCTGCCTCCCCAGGACTTTGACCACCTGCTGCAAAGGGACTCCTTCCTGACTTCCAGTCTTCTTTTCTTGGCAGACAGGTTAGTAGATCTTTGGAATTCAGATATGGCAGCCATTCTTGATTGTCCATGGGGTACATAAACTCCCTGAACCTTTTGGTACTTATTTCCATTTGGGCCTCTGCTCTCCTCCTGTTTTCTCTCTCCTCCCTTCTTGCCATTGCCCTTCTCCTTCAATGCCTTCTTTCAGGTTGCCTCAGTCTTATTGCTCTATAATCTTTCTGCCTTGAGCCTCTCAGCTTCAACCCTCATTGCCTTCTTCATCTTCAGCCTCTCACAAAATGCTACAATACTGATGTGGACAAGACCACCTATGTCTAGTCCTTTTCCTTTTCTTCTGGTCTGCACATCTTGTGTTGACTGAGGTTGAGGTAGCAATGTCGTTATTGCAGTAAGAGGTGCTTGAGAGGGTTGCATGTTTTCTGAACAATAACTGAAGCTTTACCATGCTCACATGTTGTTGGTATGTCGCTGTGCCCATATGAAGAATGCTCACTTGCAGATGGTTGCAGATGTGGTGACTCCCTATGCACACCTGAGGAGTTTACAAAGTGTGCCATGATGTGTTGGAAACCATTGCCATATCCTGCTGATGTGGATTGTTGTTGCCAAGATTGAATACCTCATATCTCATGTGTTCAACCTCCACATCCTGGACAGACATAACATATTGGATTCCTCATCATTTTCTTCATCTTCATTGTCTTCATCATCCTCGTTGTATGTTATGTATTGTTGTACCTGAGTACTAACCTAGGGTTCAAGTCCTTGACCATTTTGTATTGTCAAATGGGTGAATTCTAGTGACTCTGAAGCCAAAACTTATATTTTTTTGGAGTCAACCTTACCTCTGTTGCATTACAGATTAATTTTACAACCTCCTCCCTCTTTGGTTCTTGCTTGTCCCTCATCACCATGTACTAGTCTAAGCCTTTTGAATGCAACTTTCAAAGGGGCAAAGCAGGCAACACTAAGGGGTTGTAACCTATGAGAAGTGTGTGCAGATAGCAGTGCACAATGGACTCCATATTCTTTGGAGGCCAATATAATACCTAACTTGACGTGGCCATTGTGACCATACAAAAATATCAAATGTGGCTCTCTGGTGAACCCCCCCCCCCCCCCTCGAATCCTCATTTGAAAATTTACAAGCCATGACTTGAAGTGTTCTATGGTCATCCATGCATTTGGCTGCACTGCTTGAGCAACCCCTTCTTCACACCTGCTGGTATAGTCTGCTTTCACTCTCTTGCCCTTGAAGATGTACAGGGTTGGCAGGCTAAAACCCTCAGCATTCGCACAAACTAAGATTGTCACCCATTCTCTACTATTCATGACAACCTCACTTACATCTCGTGTACCCTTCCTTGCAATTATCTTCAAACTCTTAACTTTGATCATCTGCATTCCATATCCTGGATGGAGGAAATTGGAATTCATCATAAATTTCCTTGAGATCGGGAGTAGAACATATCCAGGTTGTCTTGTGCACAAGCCCTTTCAAGAGTTTGTCCATTCCTCAATGAAATGGGAATGAAATGTGGGGATGCCTCTGTTTGAACAACTTCCACTACTTGTCATGTGACAACCTAGTGCTTGTGGATATCTCTCCATTGCTGCACATCCGAGCTGTCTTCTCCTTGACCATACTAAGAGTAACCCCTATACCTAATGTTGCCCTTTCCAAAGCCCATACAACTAGTTGCTCTTCTTGCTGGGAGGGTGCTCCTTTTGCTTGTGAGTGATCCTACCATACTGCCAGTCTCTAATTGTAAACGCATGTATACTGGACCTCCTAGAAGCCTCTTTAATTGAAATCCATATTCTCTAACCTCTTATAGAATGTCTAGCATTTGACGTTCTGTCCATTGGCCTCTCTTCGATGTAGGAGTCCTCATGGCCTGGGTTTTGTCTGGTGTATGCTCTATCTTCCGCTTGCGTTGATGTTTTGCCCTAACCCTCTCTTGGTAATTGCAGGGGCTTGAATTGGTTCAGGGTTAGCATAGGTCTTGTTTGAGCGGGTAAGCACCATTGAAGTTGCCCTGTTGAAAATATCAACCGGGAAGGCCTCTGTATGAGATTAGCAAGAGTTCATGCACCAATTCTCCCTAATTTATTTGAATGATGGATTCCATTTGGAAGCTGTGTGACTGATCTGCCATCAAATATAAATCATTCGCATTCATGTGGATCAAATTCAAGTTTTCGACGGGTTTTACGGTACAAAAGGAATCCCTGTGATGGTCATAGCATAGGCTCGACCCAGTAGTGTGACCTGGTTGGCCCCCATGGTGCAATGGGAGGAGTACGAGGTTGCCAACTATTGACCACGATTGCCAGCGAGTCACGGTGGCGGGCTGCACTCTCCCATTCAACTCCTAGGATTATCACTATTCCTAGGATTATAACTACATTTGCATGACATTGCAGACCAGTTTCAAATTTGCCCTTTTATTATAAGGTGTGTAAAAGAATGTTGAGGACATGGACGTGGGTGAAATATTAACGTAGTATCCTCTGTTAACGTGCTCTGCTGCAGAGTGGATATGTGGGAAAAAAATCCCCCGCCATCATTCAAAACTCTCACTCGTCGCATCTCTTCGCAATTTTGCAAAATAGATCCGATCTTGTGCAGATCTATCGTTCAAGCATGTTGTAGTGAGAAATGTGGTCGCTGCTCCACTTCTCAGCTCAAGAAAAGCAGGTAAATTCACATCTAGGTTATCCGCCCGCTTATGCAAAGCTCTGCAGGCATAGCAGGGAGCTTAATCTGCCATTCCAAGATGGCCCTCCTCGTGCATTCCTTCCCTACGCTCTTCGCCCTGATGAAGTAAGTAAGATTTTATTTCGGCTTTGTGGTTTTAATGTATGCTCTGCTCAGATATGGTTGCATGCAGCTCGCCAAGTTGGAGGAGTTTGAATGCTTATTTCCGATCATCAGGGAGGAGAAAAGGCAGGACTTGGACATGAAAAGTTATGCGAGCTTACTATGGCAGCGGCTAGACCACCTTGGGTACTTCCTTCACAACTTTCTTCATATAGTCGTATCTCTACTAATAAATAAGGCTAGTTTTCAGAAATGCTGGCTTTGATCCGGCGAAATTTAGAGTGGATTCGTATGGCAATGTTCTATATTGGAATGCAGATCCTGCAAGCCCTCTTGCTTGGGAGGTTTGCCACTGGTTTCCTTATTCAAGTATGTTGATAGACCGAATTTTATAGCAGTTTAGAACTTCAGGCCTCATTAACACACTTCATTGTTATTCAGGAGGGGGAGAAACCGTTTTCAACAATTTGAGGATAGTTCATTGGCAAGTTGCCGTCGTGAAGATGAAAAATTTGGAGTTTCTTATGCCGTGGTGGGATCTGCAACTTGGCGTGTCTGTCAGCTTCTTTATCTCGGCTCTCATATCAAAGAATGAGGATTTCAGGTGATTATTCTTTTATCGGTCTAATTATCAAATTTAGCTGATTTTTGTAAAGTCCATGCGTAATTGTTCTCCAGATTCAAAAAGGAACCTATGAGTTGTTAGCAGATAAGTGTAGAAGCGAAGCAAACTGTTTATTAACATCCATAAACAAGCTTTCTGTTGTAAATTGCAGACTAAGATGTTGCTCCTTCTTTTTCTCGGGAGATGAAGATGGTTGCTTGGTCAATGAGGAGCATAAATGGCCTCATCAATTTGTTGAAAAACGCTTTTGCCCGGCTGCTGCAATAGTTCGAATGCAGAAAGAAAATGAACAAGCTTTGGACTTGAATGCTTCAAGCCATTCAAGTTCTTCCAAATTTGCATCCCCAGGTATAAAAGAGTTTATATGAAAGAAACTTCCATTTTTTAAATTATGTGAGTATCCTTCCTTGACGAGAGAAAAGGCAGGATGAACTTGCCATCAAAGAACATATCTAATTGATCTCTTGTCCCCACAGCAAGATAGGATCCCATTGCATTCATTCTTAAAATATTCTCAGTGATCCCCATTTAGGACAGATATATGACAGTCATTTTTGCTCTCTGTTGAAATTTTAGGTTCATCAATTCTGAAAAAGTGGACTTTGGATGAAGAAAAAGCACTCCAAAAAGCAGTTGAAAAGCATGGATTTGGAAGCTGGAGAGAAATACAAGAATCTGAGCCTCTTGTTTCCAGTTATTCTCTTGCTAATATAAGAGACAAGGTACATTTTTCTCATCACAGTTCAAGTTTCTAAAAATTCTAATACTCTTACCTTTTGTGTTATCAGTATCGCTCAATGATTCGCGTAGATCAGAAGCCAGACAAGGAAAATACAACTCCAAATTCAGTACTTGATCGCCAATCAATTCTTTCATCAGCTATTAAGAAAGAATTGAGGTCAAGAATGGTAAGGGAGACCGAAAGAAAAACAAAGAATGAAGAAATGGCGAGGCTGCACGACACACTAAAATCTTTGAAGCATGCAAATGAGGAAGAAAGAGAAGCATTAGCTGCACTTGATAACCAGCTAAAGATGGAGAAGAAACAAGTTGAGAAGCAAAGGCAGTGGAATGAGACTCAGGCTTCTTACCGTTTGTGTCTAGAGAGGATGATCCATGAAACCATGCATCAGTATGTTGCCGCAAAAACCTCTATCTTTATCAGTAATGAAAAGAGCCATAAACAGAAATATGACCTCAGGGGCATGGCCCTTGAGAAGTTAACTTGAGGGGTTTTAGGAGAGTTAAGTGGACAGCTCACAAGAACCTAGGCTACATGTTACTGGGATGCAAGCTGTTCATACTTTACAATCGTATTATATCAGTCTTCCATAGACGTTAATAAATCTTTCTTTGATTTGTATGTGCTTACACTAACATCAGAGATGGGGTTATGTAGGAGTCTTATTTATAAAGAGGAGGCCCGACTGAATCAGGTTGCATACGATTCTTTGAGAGCACAACTTGAAGCACAGTATAAAATCTGTGGTGCTGCCAAAACTAACGTCCTTAAGCAGAGTAAGGAAAAAGAAGCACTTGCAGCTCTCATCAATGAACATATTCCAAATGGCAAGGTAGACATGGATTTGCCGACTCTATCTCAACCTGCTACCAGTGCTTCTCTTCGGCACAATGCAGGTTTGAACTTTACCACTTTATTGGCTGTTGCTGTTGTCATGAATATTTCTCTGTACTGTAAAAAATCAGTGATGTTATTTGTTTCTTCCTTATTGAAACAAGGCCAAAGCTCAACAACAGCCTACTATCAAGACAACATGAACACCTAGGAAATGAGATAGATATTGACCCCCACGACCTTATCATTAGAAGGTCAAAGTCCGAAATGGACCCTCAAATAATGAGTGGAAAAAGTCTTATTCTGTATAGGATTTTTGTCTAGATATCGTGTACAATTTAGCTTCTGTTCGGCTTCTGTTCGTTATAGAGAGGACTCTATCGTCATGCCAGGCATGACAATTTGCTTATAGCCTTGGGGTTCTTTTGGACTTGATGGTCTTTTTACAAGACCTGATTATATGTGTCCTATCATGAGGATGACGGGCCGGCACTGAATTTTAACTTCCAAGTGGTGTGAATTTTACTTTCGTTCAGCATTCACTATCAAGTGGTCTTGCATCTTCCATTGCCCATAATATGGATAGTGGCATTGTCGTCAGTGTCAATATCACTTCTGAAGATCAAGATGTTCTGCTGGACAGCTTGTGCCAGCTGCAGGTAAGTGACAGGTCTAAAAGGAGCCATGAAATAGAAGTCACAGCATTAGCCCTCGAGTTGCATTGTTCTGGTCTATTTTAATTGTGGTTCTCCATAAGATATATTAATATTATCTAAAATAAATAAATACATATAAATGTGTCATTGTTTCTCATTTAGACGTTAAAGTGCTAATATATGACTTATATTTCTATTGCAACACAGAATCAGTCAATCAGGGTGAAAGTCCAAACATCTTGGAACTCGATGAAGAAGAGAAATTCAGCAACGCCAGTTTGTACAAACAGCTCAAGATATTGCCAAGGAACACAACACCAATGGATGACAAGAGATTTCATCAAAGATGCTCGAATGGTTATAAGGATGGGGACAAGGAAGAATCCCCCAAGATTAGAGAAAATCAAGTAAACAAAACTCAGCAGGAAAATGCTCCTCCAGATACAATGAAGCAATTTGTTGGCACAAAGAAAGAGAAAGGAAAACGGCCTTTGGTTGGATTATTACAGAAGTTAAATCTTAAACACGAACAACAGCCCAGGTTAAGCAAATCTAAGGATCTCAATACAAATGGAGCTAAAATTGATACATGGGAGAAACTTACTGGAAAAATGACAGAAGTTAAGCTGGGAGTCTCCCCCTCTGAGACAAAGAAGGTAAAGCATGTGAACCATTCTACGCCACTATCAGTTTCCAATTCTGGTGGAAAAAATAGAGCTTCTGAAAATCAGCCCATGGGTGATACCCGCCAAGCATTCATAAAAGCATCTCGACAAATTGGACGAAGGATGTCGATAGCTTGAACCTTGCATTCATTTGTTCAGTACATATTAAAAATTTATTGCAGTTTACACAGAAAGCTGCTTGCAAATAATTGTACACTACTTTTGTGTGAGAATATAAATTCCACTTTGGGCATTCGTATCTTTTCTATGCCAAAAACAAACTCTATTTATTTTGAAGAGAACTGCAGATAGATGCCTCGTGAAATTAAGCACTGCCTTCCACTTTTTACTTAATCGATCTAAGTTCCAATAGATAAATCGTTAGGGACAGTTGACTACTGGAACAAAGATGTTGACTACTGGAACAGATATGGGTTTAGCTGCAGTCATATATGGTGATCTTTTTGACAATAAACCATTAAGCCCATCTGTATATATTCAGTATGGTTCATTTTAGGTTCACAATTTCTGCCCAAAATTTGTGATGTGTTTATTTTGATATAAACACAAGTTTCCTCATAGAAAGGCACCTCCTTTCTGGACTCCATCTATGCTTCGCATATGTGTCTCTATATACATGTCATGTCATGCCTGATTCTGTATGCAAGTGTCTATACTCAGAGTTACCATTTTGGCTACTTGTTTGCTATCTTTTGGGTGATCTGCAAAAGGAATGGAGTGCTTCCTTTCATGAACTGTTTTATGAGCATTCATGTTATGGCAATATGAATCGTTCTATAGCTTCTACTACGCCATCTTCATTGTTAGTGCCCACTTTAGCATCTGCAACTCCAAGAGCTCCTCGAGATGCATTTCCCATTGCAACCCCCCATCCAACCAATTCAAGCATTTCAATATCATTGTCACCATCACCAATTGCCATCACCTGACCATGATAACGAACATCAACATCATTTTCATGGATTAGTTCTGTTGGGAACTAGTCAATAGAAGTGACCTTAGCAGTTACCTCATCTGGGTGTATATTCAAATGATCGAGCAACATTTTCACTCCTGCTCCTTTTGAACCACCTGGTGGCAGCATCTCCAGCATATCTGGGAGGGCTTGTACAAGAGTAACTTCTCCATTAGTTGCTGATGACCAATATGGTTTCAGATGCGCGTCTATTCTTTCTTGCTTTTCATAGAACAGTATTTTCTGTAAATATCTATCTTGTTAATGACACCATGCAAAAACATACCAAAACTTCACTTCGCAAACCTGTATAGGAAGCCTATGTACATCATCTAATGATTTCAACACTTCAGCCTGCCAAAATTGATAAATTAGCTTATTTGTGTTCTGATGATGATTCAAAACCTAAATATCCACCATACCTTTGGCTCTAGGTATTCCTTATGCAGAGTATGGACAAATGGATGATCAAAAACAGTGATTGTACGGTCAGGACAGAATCCAATAATAGGTAAATTGTTGTCTCTCGAATACGTACATGCCTTTCAAATAATATAAATGATCAGTTTCAACCAAGATAACCTCAGCTGCTATTAAAATGTACCTCTAAGCATAACTCTTTTGAGAGGAGTCTTCTATGAAGCAAAGTGCCATCTTGACCATATACAAGGAGTCCCTAAATCAGTAGAATCAGCTATCAATTTATGAACATGAAAACCAGGTAAACTAATAAGGGCAATAGGCAATACTTGCACAAAGACGCCAGCAGAAACATTGGAAAGAACTCCATTTTGTCCTTCAAGTCCAACTGGGCGAAGTGCTGCCATAGCCGCAGGGCGTGTCTGTAGAGGTTTACACATTCAGTTGTATGCGGACCAATAAGCAAAATATAGAGAACAGTACTGAAGTGATACCTTCCCTGTGGCCATAATCACTTGAACCCCAAGGTCCATAGTGGCCCTTAAGGCGTTGGCAGTTGCCTTTGTTATGTGTCCTTTGCTACTTATAAGAGTACCTACAATGTTTAAGAAATTGCTTAATCATCCCACAACGCAACGAATCAATTTTGACTGCCCAATTATTGTACAACTTTTACAAGGAACGAAAATGTACCATCCATATCACAAAATAAGACCTTAAAAGGTGCCCGTTTTTGCTGCCTTCCTTTCTTATCTGCATCAGAAAATCAAATCAATCAACTTTATAAAGGCTCTTTTATGAAATCATTAAATGAGAGACTAGTTAAAGATAAAGACTTGTACCTTGGCTATATGATCGTCCCTCAAACTTGTCATCTTTGTAAGTTTCATAAATAAGACCTTTGCCTTTCCAGCCTAGATTTTCTAGAATCTGCTGTTCCCTAGCTTCCATTTTTCTTTGGTGATCAGGGCCTAACTCATGATCATAGCCTAATACATGAAGAAGCCCGTGCACCTAATGTGGCATTCGTTTACCATAAATACGGTAAGATAGAATGGTCAAAATATATAAAAAAAGCAGTACTGAGAATTGCAAGATATACCAAAAGAATTCTCATTTCATCAAGAACTGAATGCCTCCTTTCTTCTGCCTGCTGCTTGGCAGTTTCTAGAGAAATTACAACATCCCCCAAGAGAAGCTGCACATGATAAAGCTCAACCTGAATCCCATTAATTGCACAACAATGCGAAGTAAAGCAGACCTGATCTATGGGATTTTATTAGTTTACCAGGGGCGAAAAACTCTGATCTCCATCTTGCGGAAATGATAGTACATCTGTAGGTGAATCTTTTCCAAGCCACTGCTTATTTAGCTGACGTATATATGCATCATTACATACAACAACAGAAAGTTCAACAGTGTCTGCTTTCTCTGCTGGTTTGTAGCCTTCAATTGCCATTTTAACTGCAATAATAGCATCTTGTTCAAGCTGGCGCACTAAATCCTACAGATAGGAATCGAACAGTGCGTCATTATATTATATACAAATCATACAACCTTAAACGAATCAAACAAATTAGGCTCTTTTCTTCATCACAAAATAAGCTCTAATGCTAGCCACATAAATAAAGAACAAACGAAAAAAATTTGTATTCGAACAAACCTGAATGTCAGACCCAGCCTCAAAACTCTCCTCAATCATAACCGGCACACTAATTTCCACCTCTTTGTTTGGTACGGATCCACGTTTGGCATGAACTTCAGTGCTAAACTTAGCATTCCACCTGCTGATCCCATGACCTGAAACCCCAGGCTCTGCTCCGAGGGGCACAACCCCTAACCATGGTACCTTAAGTTCCGAATTCTTCCCACCTCCAAGAATACATGAAATTCGACATGCAGAAAAGGCTGTACAAATTTTAGCTTTTCCAGACAATGCAAAAGCAAGTCGCTGCGATGTTCCATATACATCGCGCATAGCAGTTGTTGCGGTAGTGGATATGGCACTGCCCGCACCGCACCCACAACAACGTGCTAGCGCCATGCTCTTGCTTCTGGATTGGATTGAACTGAATTTGATCAAGGAAACAGAATTTGTGCCATGGAAGAATAAAACTACCGATCGTGCTCTTCAGCGCCGGCGGAAGAAATCAAGATACGAATATGCTGCTTATGTGGTTGGTCTAAAAATATGAGGCCACCTTTTTTTAACCAAACTGCGTCCAAGTAAGGATATTTACACGTGGTATCACTACCATTGCCTCGCCTAGGTGAGGTTTGGTTGGTTTATGAATGCATGGCGGAAAAACAAGTCTTATTGGATTAGATAGACAAGTAGATAGATAGATGGTATTTTAATGTCCACGGAAGCCTCTCGCTCCCAAGGTCCTACTGCGAGTTTGTAACCTTAAATTATTGGCACTGCTAGAACGGGCCTCCCAATCAGTGCCTGTTAGAACGTTCCTTCCAACAGGTTAGGGCCATTGTCCCATAAATCAATATAAGTATCTTGTAGACTTGGCAACCAATACCACACAACGAGAACCAATGCCAGAAACATGGGCCTTCCTAGAGGACCCTTGGATTGTAGCATATTAAACAGAGCTCAACACGAGCTCTAGCATCATTACACGTTCCCCGTCCAATGGCACTTCCTCAACTATACTTCCATCTCACTCCAATCTATTGTGGTGGATGTGTGTTCCATAGCATCGAGATATTATGCTACACCACAAGGCGCACATGGGAAACCCATCCACCAGACCCATAAGAAATATACACTAACACTCAATATAATAGTGTTACAGTCTAAGGTGCAAGTCGCGCTTGTAGACCTATGGGATGTGGAGCATGGAAAAAATTAGTGGCTATTAATAGCTAAATGGCAATTTTTCAAGGGGTCTAGGCAATTTTTGCGGCGAATATTATGAATAGAGACTTCCTAGAAAAAATTAAAATATCTAGCATAATAACAGGGGGTTCCTTTTGTGTTTTTGTATATTTTTTCCTATAGTCTTTATATGATTTGGTGGTCGTATTTCACGGGATGTACTAATGCGTACATCTAGAGTGCACACTATAATTTCACCTTCTATTCTCATATTCATAATGGTTTAGACCCATGTTTTTCCTATCGTGTTACCTTAATGGCCAAGATAGAGTCCTGAAGTCCTTCATCAAGGGCTCACAATAAACATACTATTTTCATGGCCCATTTCCCTAGTGTAAGTTTCCCTCGGTTTTGGTAGGGTGTGGGGATTCCGCCCCGAGTGGAGTGGTCCAATAGAGGCAGGGCACGCTGTGAATCATTGTTGCTGGATTACGGAAATCTAAATAGCAGGGGACTTCCAATTTTGTTCAGATCCGTTGAACTTGTTCATAGAAAGCAGGAAGAGATTTTGTTCATAGGAAGCAGGAGAATCAGAAGGAAAAAGTAAAGCAGGAGGCTGAGCATTGGTTCCTTGGGTTCACATGCCAGGCTCTATTTTTAACAGTTGGTTACATGTATCACGAAATGCCCAAATCCCATTTTCTCTCAAATTTGCATCAAACCCAACGGATCATCTTCAATAGAGCATACGTCTTTGAGAACACGGCCAGAACTTACAGGGATTAAAGTAGCCTAAGACCGGATTTTGGATCGTTTGCTGACTTGAAAAGGTATGAGACCGCTCTATTCTGGTTATATCTCATTCTTGGAACATTCTTGGTACTGCGATTTTGGCTTCACCTGCAATACCAAAGCATAACCCATTTTGTAACTGCAACTTCATCTTTTTACAGTGCATCAACTTTCTGCAAACAAGTGTTTGTTGCAACGACACTCATTGCTTTTTGCATCTTTTTGGCTTACCCTAGGCTTCACATGTCAACTGCCATCAACCCTGTATAGTCAAATCCTTTTTCTTAAATATACTTCAAGCAGGCTTTGAATAGCTAGATATTACTTTTCGAGCAGGCTCGGTACATGTCGCTGCAGCCCTCCAAAAACACACAAGACCTAGCGCTTCAAGGGATGAAATGTACTAGAAATACGGATGTTTAGATTGGAAAATTTTTGGTGTTGCTCAGCTGATAAAATTGTGTTGCTCAGCATTACAGTTTATCAACATACAGAATTAAGCATGGCTACTAGGGAGGGTCACCAATAGTGGACCATGGCCCAATAGTGGATCATGGCAAAACGGATCAATTTTGCCAATAGTGGCTCAACACAATTTTTTTATCTTAATCTCAACTATTGAACTAAGTGGGAAAAAAAAATGGGTTCAATCTCAATCATCCAATGTTGATCCACATTAGGGTATTTGAATGATCCATGCTATTTTTTGATTGGCCCATTTCATGTGAAGATTTTCAGGGCTATATTTACCCGATTTTTTTCAAGAAAATTATATGAAATACCTTATACCAAGCGCTTTTACGCTATGCATTTTAATGAAAAAAATATTTTATTTTTCAATATTTCCTTGTTCATAATTCTTAAGTGGTCCACTATTGGTACACCCCCCCCCCCCCCCAGTGTCTTAAGAAGATATTTTTGGTTTCTCCCCACTCAAAAAACATTTGTTGTTGCTTAGTATACAGGTGCAAGTGCCATTTAATAACTGGTTTTCAAACTCTACATTCCATGATGATTAACCAGCAGAGGGGAGTTTTTTGTGAAGTGCATTCACCTCATGACCTTTCTATTTTAGGCGTAACAGATTAGCGAGTTGGAAGACATTCCAGCAGAAAATAGAATTGCCCATTTTTCTACTAGTAAATCATGTATCTTTGCAACACCTAGGACATCAGCGGAGGCTAAAGTATTCCTGGAGGCATGTCTTTGACCTTGCTTAAATTAAGATTCAAGTAAGTAGCAAAAGCTCATTGTCGGTGTTGGACCATCATGTTTTGGACAGGCTTGCTTTAAGTTTCCAATTGCTTGGTCTTTCAACTTTTTATGGGCTTTCTCATAACTTGAAGATTGGATAAATTTGGGTACTTGAAATATTGAAAAAGGAAAGCACATAGAAAATAGCACGATGTTGTCTCCACGATGCTTAAGCTTCTTCATCATAGAGGAGCTTGTTTCTTTAGCATACTCTGTTGTAACAACTATTTCAAAACTTAGGCCATAGGCATTAGTTAGGGCATTTGCAGTAATGTAAAGGCTATGGACTTGCGGTACATTGGGCTCAAGTCCCGTACTATGACGTTGCTACCTATTCTAATGTTTTTGGCATATGGAAATTCATTAAAAGGAGTTTTACCATTTTCTGAAGAACAATTGTAGTATCTATGCATATATTTGAGAGTTGGATATCATCTTTTCACAAGTCAGTATATTTTGTTGAAGTCTAGAATAATTATTTCAACACACACGTTCTTAAGGCTCCGAAGGGGCCAAAAAAAATTTAACAACATAAACAATTACATCTTATATTTTTAATTGAATCCCCCCTAAAACCCCCTTTGGTTTGGGTATATATTCACACGGGGGGTGACGTAGGGCAGCGAGAGCCCTTTTTATACCCTTCAAAACAATATAATATACGTATGAAATTAACACCATTGAGTACATTTTTTCAACCCTTATAGTATTTTTCAATTCTCCTTATACAGTATAAAAATTTTTGCATGAGCATACCCCACAAATGAGGATCGCTATCTATGGTCCACAACAAGGAATAACTGATGAATATACCCATCCAAATTTTTTTTAAGATTAGCCAAACTATTTCCCCCCCTTTTTCTTAAAGGAAAAAGGATTAGCCTTTCTCTATATTACAATAACTACATATGATATGATATGATATGATATGATATGATATGATATGATATGATATGATATGATATGATATGAATTAATCAAGCCAATTAGGCCCTCAGGCCTCTATGGCAAAATACTACAAAAGTTTGAGTAAGATAAAATCAAAGCGCACTAATCCAAAGCGCTACATATATCAAAGTTATCCATTAAATTATATAGTTCAACTATGCCTGCCCTTTCCTTCCAAACATCCCGAATGTAAGTGCTTAAGGTATGTGATGATACTGCAAAAAGATCTCGTAGTATACCATATTTCCTCCTTATATGCTCATAGGAAGAACACTCCAAAAATGTATGATGTTCTGATTCTGGCACTGGTTCAAAACATCCAACGCAATATCGTTCGTGTCTAGGCGTCCCATACCACCTACATGTCTCAATATGCAAATGATGTGAAGAAAGCCTCAATTGAGAAATAGACATCCGATTTTTGCGGCTAACATGAGACAACAAATAATCCTGCTCTTTATATTCCTGTAGAGAATTAACCTCAGCTAAGTAAAATTGTTTCTTTGTACCACCTGCATCCTCACTTTGCCACAACTTGCTAATTACTCTTTCTGTCACAAATACTCTTATCTCTGAATACTTTTCTGAAACAG
>JAANSK020191101.1:0-14637 GCA_011763485.2 Isoetes engelmannii
ACATTCTTGGGATGTCAACCGGGCTCCGCGTTCCGCGCGTCGCCTGGTTTCCATCCCAAGAATGTCCACTAAATGGACATTCTTGTATACGTAAATATCATTTTGCCTAAATTACATTTCATATGTAGGCCGGAGAAAAGTACACCTCATTTTCTCTGTTGTAATCAACTGTAGTATAAGGCAAATGATATTAACAAAAATGTTGTCAGAATAGATGCCAGAAAGAGGGGTGTAAGATGGACCTTGTGATTATCACGCATTCGTTTACGAGCTGAGGTTGGGTGTGTTGCTTTTATTGTTTTTCATCGTCATGCTTTTTTTTTTTTTGGTACATTTGGTTCACAAGATAAGACAAGGTGTTGCCACATTAGGTTAAATATGTAGAATGTGATAGAGGTGAAGGTGGCAATGTGCCAGGTTGTTAAATATTAAATAAATTGGGGTGAAAAGGGCATTGTGTACATATGTGCAGTGTGCAACGTTTATTACGACACGGACTTGGCCGCACAAAGCATAAGCATGCTTCAGGATTGCTCCAACCATTTCTCGCCATTTATGAACCCAACGGACAGAAAAGGCCGCGCTTCTTTTGCAGATAAAACCCTTGAGAAATTAGCCCACTCTTTTACGTTCAAACCCGGCCCATAGCATTCGTATTCCCCGTAATAAACAGTTCTGTCCACAAAATCCAACTATTATTAGTGATCTGCCAAACCAAAATCCAAAGCAAAATCTACGAAAAACAATTTAAGTAACTTACTTATTCCTCTCAGGATTCGCCCAGTTGAACCAAGCCTCCGGGGCTATCAGTTCATCAAAATAAGTGTAAGAATATACAACCCTTGAATAATTTCCCCATGCTCTGCCCAGGAAAACATTTCCTGATCCTGTCACTACACTGTTCACGAATGAAAATCCTGTCTTTTCGTCAGGAAACATCCTTTTTTGGGCCGTTAATGACCCGTATGGATTTGCAATAGAATGTAAATGGCAACTCTGCAACAGCCCAATACAGAAAACATTTTCAGATTGTAGTACAGTTGTATTGAAGTGAAAGATTAGTTATGGGGGTTTGGTTTCCTTACATCGTACAGAGATCTTCCATTGCCAAAAATGAAATCTACGGAGCCTTGGATGTAACAGCGGTGGAAATAATGGCGTCCTGCTTTATCATACAATGTATCTTGAGCTCCATAGAAATGAACATCATAAAATTGAGCCCTATCGCCAGTAATTCGCAGAGCAACGGCCTGCTGTAGTGGGGATCCGGCGGTTGGAGGAGGAGCAGAGTTCTGCAAAATTTTCCCAATTCAGAAGTGAACTGATTTATCCAAATCATCAATAAAAATATAGAACAGTTGTAGGAACAGGATGCATTACTTTGAATGATATATGCTTGGCTATAAAATTTGGAGCGCTAATCCCGACAGTAGCACTGCCATAAGTTTTTAGTACAGACCCATTTCGTCCTATTGTCGCTGCAGTATCATTCCATTCAATATGCGTCAAATGGCTTCCTTCTCCTTCAAATGTAATATAAGGCTTCGTTTTGTTAATCAACACCTTCTCTCTGCACAATTTTCCATTTTTGCTCAGGAAAAATCCTACATTGCTTTGGAAAAAGAATCAGAATAAAATAAAATAAAATCCATACCTGTAAATTCCCCTTTTAATAAAAATGACCACTCTGTTTTTATTATGCTTCGGAACGAGATCAACAGCATGCTGAACAGACGAAGTATCGCCGGAGCCATCCAAAGCAACGATTATTCTTGTGATTTTGGAGGAAGGGGGTGAGGAATCGAGTGATTGGAGGAAGGGTTGGGAATTGGGAGGAGAGGAAGAGTTTTGCATGCGGAGAAGCCATTGATCAAAATCAGAGGGAGAGCTTGTTGCAGCGGCGGCGATGGCGGAAAAGAGAAAAGCGAGGAGCAGAGAAAGCGTCATGGCGGACCAAAGTATTGACGATTTAGGACAGTTGGTCCGCTAAATAGAGGCTGGGGCTTTACACGTAAATGCACGAACCAAATGGGAACCCAAAATGGGGTCAAATCCCAACCGCCGGATTTTCACACTAACTTTACGTCTAGCCGTCATGCCCTAACATGCCTGCATGCCAACAAGTAAAGGGATCCATCCCATGCCAGCCTAACACAACTACTTGTTTTTCTCATTAATTGATCCTCCGTTTTACAAGCTTCCTCCATTTTTCTACTTATTTTTCTCGTTAATCCTTCATTTTCCTCCATGTTTCTAGTTATTTTTCTCATTGATTAATCCTCCATTTTACAAGCTTCCTCCATTTTTCTCTACCCTTTCACCACCCATGCTACCTGCATTTTCCCCATTTTTCAGGTGTTTTATCATTAATCCTCCACTTTACAAGCTTCCTCCAATGGTAAACTATATTTTATATCTTTGCACCCAATTGCAGTAGGACCTCGTGATTGGCTGGCTGCTTATCCTTTCTTGTAGTGTGGTTTGCCAACTTGCAACTACTTAGCTCTCTCTTCTTTATATTTTTTAACTACTATTGCATAAAGATACACTCTACTATCAGTTGTGCATACATGTCATAATAGTTTGCCACATTCATATCAAAATGTTATTAATTCACATGAACTGTCGATGTTGATCAGTAATGGCTTCCATTGGCCTCCTGTAAAGCCATTGGCCTCCTCTAGTATAAGTCACGTGCATGTAGGTGCTCGTGCGACCGCTACATTGATGTAGTTAATGTATCCAATCATCTTTATATTGCCATCCTCACATTAGAGTCATCACAATATGTGGCTAATTTGGCAAATGATTTGTTTCATTCCATACTGCAACTTAATTATAGCTTTCACAAGAGCATTTTCCTACTGCAAGCAACATTAGAATAGTATAGAATTGAGTTTTATCACACAGATATATTGGTGATGCACTTCAAAGTTTTGAAGCAAAATATTGGTGATGCACTTCAAAGTTTTGAAGCAAACTATTTTGGTGATGCATCTAAAATAACTACAAAAAATGTATAGTCTACATTACATGCAGCAACTTTAAGCTCAAAAATATCTTCATGATTGTTGACCTTAAAGATAGGAGTGCTAGTTGCAAAAGGTGTCATATGGACATTTAGGGGGGTTTCCCATGGAGGCGAAACCTCCAGGTTTTATGGAGCTCCGATTTGTGAGGCTGAGGCAGGGACCGAATTTGACGGGTTTCACGCCTGTTTTTGGGGTTTTCGCCTGTCAAAACAAGTAAAAAGAAAAAGTGCCTGGCAAATGAAAGGCAGCGATTGGGCAATTGCCTGTCATAGAGAAAGGCAACTACAAAACATGCCTGGCATTTGAAAGACTAGGATTAATGATTTGCCTGTCATTTTTCTTGTTATATATATCCACAAAAAAAAATCTATATAACATTTTATTATACCAATATTGAACCATTGAACATTTTACCACATTAATACGAAACCAATATCAAACCATTGAATATTTTATTATACATTGAATATTATATTTTTTTTTTATACATTGAATATCCAACCAAATCTTCTGTAACACACATGTTTTTTTTTGCTTTATACTCTCTCTGCATTGCAATCATCGACGACAGCAGCCCGCCCATTGCCGCCCATTGATGTGCCGCCCAAACGAGAGAAGCAGGGAGCCATTCAATCGAGTTTGCAGGCAGAGCCATTCAATCGAGTTTGCATGCAGGCAGTTTGCAGTTTGCAGCGGATCCAACAAAAGGTAAGGACCCCCTCTGCTCAATTCCAGCAAAAATAATCCCTCTCCTTCTGGTGTTGCTGCTACTAGTTCTTCTGGGGCTGTAAATCGAGCTTGTTTGCGGATTCTTGAGCTTTTTTAATCTCGAATCATGCCTTAACAGAGTAGAGATGCAAGAAAAAAAATTAGAGCATGAATGAGGGATGATTTTTCTGTAACAGATCTGCAAACAAAGTTGCATTGAACTCTGCCATTTTGCAAGCTTGCGCATTGATTTGGACTTGTCAAAGATGGGATTGACAATGCCAAAGATTTGGATGCACTTGCTAGGAGGTTTGCGAACGTGACTGAAATATTTAATGCTATGAAATTCTTCAATCCGTCTGCTATGCTGTTGATGATGTTACAAGGGATGACGGGACTAAGGAATGGTTGGAAAAATTGCTTGCCAAGTTTGCTTCGAATATAGACATAGCTAGATGTTTGATTGAGAGGGAGGACTTTGTTGAGACACGTTACAGGGCTGCCAAGAACAAAGGGATGGTGGTGGTTAGACTATATGCAGAGATGAAAATGGAACTTCATGACAGAAATGAAAGATTGTAAATCATTCTCCGTTTTTCAAGTACTTAAATTTCACCTCACATGTTTTTTTGTGACTTCCTTCCAGTTGTGTTGTTGGGTTGTACTAGCTAGATCTAATGCGGTTTATTGGTTTTTCTTTTTTTCTCCACGTCAGAGATGGATTTTAAGTTGTACTTAGTTCAAGTTTAGAAAAGCAAATACTTCTTGTGGTTTATTGGATCTGGTTAGCAAGATCATTAGATTAGAACATGCAGGCTTAGACAACATCAAGTGTTTCTCCTCCAGCATGCATTGTAGCAAGCTCCTAAAGCGCCACATAGATGCAAGATTCGCTATGACAAAGAGAGCTAGATTTAATGATGATCGTAGAGATCCAAACACCAAGAATAAGAATCCAGATCAATGTATATTCCAGGAGCGAACAAATTCAACGGAAAAAGATTGTTTTATATGTGAACGTCATCACAGAGCTTATTGTCCAAAAAAACAGAATCCAGTAGAAAAGCCTCAAATTGAAGTTCTTTCAATCAAAGATAATAGCAGCAAAGGAAAAGTGTGGGCACACACTATTGATAAAGCACTCTAATGTGGAATTACTTGAAAGTTCAAATGTGAAATTTGACAAGGCAGCAAGGGAGTATGAGAGAAGTCGCCTAACCAGTGGTCACTTATCTTGATTTATTTTATTTTTTTTATTCCGATTATGTTTTATTATGTTTTATGATGTTTTATTAGTGTGTTTATTCATTTGAATAGAATATAGTCTATTTCTTCTGAAAGCTTTACGTTAAAATAACTGCTTCCTAAATGACTTTCTTGTCAAGTTAAATGATGGTATTTAACTTGAGGGAAAGGCAAGGGTTTATTTTCTTGGTCAATTAAATGGTGATATTAAACTTGAGGGACTGGAAAGGGCTTACTTTCTTGTTCATGTTAAATGGTGATATTTAACTTGAAGCGCTGGAAAGGGTTTACTTTCTTGTTCAAGTAGGGAAACCTATTTGAAGGACTGGAAAAGGCTGGGAATGCCATTACTAAAAAGGACAAGTGGGGAAGCCTGCTTGATGGATCGAAATTGAGACATTCTTAGGAGCATAAGATTGATCCTGGAGAGAGAAGGACTAATATACTTCTCACAAGACGATCAATGATCAATTTTGAGAAAGAAAAGTTTGGTGATTTTCTTTCACGTTTATGGTCGATCGACTGTAAGATGAGAAGGATTGATATGGGTCAAGAACAGGAAGCGATCCACTGAAAAAGGAGTTAGGTAGTATGGCAAACGTTTCGTGGATGTTATTCTCTATGGCTAATAAAGGGCTAGGGAAATATCTGCACCATTAGTATTATTCCAAGTATAGCATGATCTAAAATTATATAAAGACAATGGTTTAACTGGAATATGGATAAAAAGGCATGCCCAAGTCGCGAATGCGGCAGTGCCATAGAAAAGTATTTTACCTTTCGACCAACAACGGTACCTTTTTTCCAAAAGGTATGTATTTAGACTATAATAAGGAATTCTCGACCAGATTGGGCATCGCCCGAAACCTGTGCTAGTTTTGGACTTATGCAAACGGTTTATGCAAACAGCTTCTGTCAACAATTCCCGCCATATTTCAGAGCTTCTGCTCATATAATCGGATAATTATTGGAGGCCAGAGAGCTCCAAACACTGCTATGAAGCATTAGTAATCCATTTTCCCGAGGTTAAATTTAGCCAGAGTTGAATTTGCCCTGTGGATCCAGTTGGGTGGATAAGTTGATTGACCATATCAAGTTTGTTCAAAGAAATTATTATCCATCTAATTATTAATATATATCTAATTATCCTTCTTGTTTTGTCGATGGCTATGCCGCATGCAGCTGCCGACACGTTTTCTTGTAACTTATGTATCCGGGCTCTGTTTTTTATGATCTTTAGCTCGTTGGGTTCAATTTTGTCCACATTTTATAGAGATGGTGGTTACTGCATCCCACGCAATAGATGTGCAAACGGACTTAAATAAATCAATGATAGTTCTTTTTCTCTAGTGGTTCTCCAAGAAGGAGATTTTCTTCCCCTGCAAGGAACTGCGAAGATGGGCACGGAAGTTCTTAGGAGTTTGCATCAAACAGGTAAAGACTCTAATTCTAATGTAGCTCCTCATCTGAGTCTCGTATCAAAAATTTAGTGATTCGATTTGTAAAGATATAACTAGTGCTTCTAGAAAGGCTATGGTGTCAGCTGCTCTACAGGTGTTATCTGAGGGGCGTAAAGATGAGTTATTGGCAATTTTAGAAACATTGCAAGCTCATTAGGCTCAGTTCCAACAACAATTACCTTCTGATGACATATTTTACGAACTGATTGCCACAATATAGTGCACGTTTCTGGTATTCCTGTGATTGAGTGTGCCGAGAACTTATCATCTTGTGCAATCCTTGGATATTTTACATGAAGTTATTTAGATCACGATTTCGTGTGTGTTATCTCATCTTTTGCGACGCCTTCAACTATCTCCTTTTCAATCCATCAATTTGTTGGCAAAAAACTTTGCTTTGATTATATTTGATAATAGTGATGCAGTGGATTCTTTGGTGTCTAGAGGGATTGATCCCATTGGTGGGGAGTATATAATGTACCAATATTATTCTCCAGGTTTTACGCCAAGTATAGTTCGAGCTTTAAGGATGTCTTGCTGGTTTTCAATACCAAACCTTCCTCCATATTTAATGGCTCATCAATTTTTCCCAAAAAGTGCATTAGACTTGGGGTTAGGTTATCATCTCATAAATGTCAGTTATTTTGGGAAATTATTTTTAACTTATTATATTTAAAGATCATATATGGGCTAATCCCTTTTTAAAATACCCATAAAAAAATCATGACATGGGCGATTCGATCTTCTACCAAGATAAAAAGAATTACATATGGGCGATAGCACCTCTAGAAAATGCAAAATTGATCCTACTAATCTATCAAATCCTAATCCAAAATTCAAAATAAAATAGCCCATTTGCGATTAATCGTCCTTAATTTTTACCTTGTTTGCATACCCCTGCAAAGCCAAAAGCAGTTGGAGACGGGTGGAGTCAACAGCTCGAAAATCAGAGCCAAACAAAGAAAAACAAAGACGCATAATGATCTCTCCAAGAATATGCTTGAAGGTACTTATATGCACATATTTCAAAATCGCAAATGAGAAAGCACGGTTGAAGAGAGAACCTATGGCCAAAGATAGATGGGCTAAGCAAAACAGGGGATGCTTCAAACCAAAATAGGGTGATAGGTTAAGCAAAACTCGAGGATGCTTCGAACAAAAAGATAGAGATTCGCCTTAGGGATAGAGATGGCTGGGATACACATGCGGGTTGCACCAAATAAGAAACAAGTTTGTGAAGCAATTTACATGTGCATCAGGTACGACAAAGGAAAAAGAACAAGATGCTAAAGCATCCAAGGGTTGCCCGACAAAAGGAATGATAGAGCATCAATCAAATTACCTGCGCTTACATGCATATCAAGACAAGCAAAATTGAAGTTTACTCCAGTTTTGCTTACATACATATGAAGAAGATCAGAACTGGAATTTACTCTTAGTTCGAAAATAGAATCTCCAAGAAGGTTTGAAAATTAGCTTTGCTATGATTTTGGGCAATGGTGGGCCGAAATATGGGGGGTTAGGGTTTCTGGATTTTTTTTTTGCCCTGTGTCAAGGGGATGGTCTGTGTATGGAAGGAGGCATGCGGGCATGCTGCTCTGTCTCTATGGGACTGTTGCCAAAAATAGGCCGCTTCTTTCTTGTGGCTTATGAAGAAAGGGCCTGCATTTTCGAATTCTCCTCAACGCAGATCTTGGACGATGGAGCTTCTGGCATCTGCTTCAGGTAATTCCTGGGCAAGGAGGCATGTTCATCCATGCAGCATAGCTGTCGCTATAGTGATTGCGCTACTATGGAGCTTGCGCTGAGGCAAAGCTTCTGCTGGTGTTGTTCGCAGGGGTGGATGCAGATCGTGCTCGGTGGATTTGAATTTCTCTTGCTTGTTGTTGGAAGTTAGGAGGCGGCATGGGTCTACCGTTCCCACAGAGTTGCAGGTTGTCTGCATCGCAGGTGAAGGGTTTCGTCTGCACATTCAAGAAGGATGGTGGAGACATGGATGGTGGAGGGTTGGGGAGAGTTCGAGGTTTATCATTGCGCTGAGTCGCAATGCCATTGATCTTGGCTCTGGTGCTTCGAAGAGTCCATTGTTGTACAAAATTCGTGCGCCAGTTTCTGTGATGGTTGCCTCTTGGGTGTTTCCTGCTTGGAGGTTTCGCTATGTGCAGTGAATAAGGAGTTGTTCTCCCTGTAGTGGCGGTAGTGGATGAGCTTGGTCTGCAAGCTCTGTTGTAACTCTCACATCTGTGAATAACTATGTATTGTTTTCAATCTAATTTTGGTGTTGCTCTCAATATCTGCTTCTCTAGATTTGGCTTTTGGGCCTATCAATAGAATCCGCTCTTCCTGGTCTAATTTTAGTGCTCCTGTAAATATCTAGTATTCGTCTGAGTTTTTGTGTTGTAGGCGGCGTTGCCAATCTGTATTTGCAATTTGTTGTGAAGTATTGTCGTAGAGATGTGGGTAGATATACGTGTATGTGAATTTATACGCCCATGTTTTCATGTACGTGGGTAGGATGTGTAAAATCCAGGGCCCTTGATGTGGGATATGTGAGGAATAATTCCTGAATCCAATGATCCAAAAAAAGCGAGAAGGAGTGAAGGTTTATTCCTCCATTTCCTGCAATCTTAGCCCTTTATATGGCATATTCTTAGTACATACCACAAATCAATCAACCTCACCTAAGGTATGCCCTGCGGGCAACCCAAAAAAAAAAAGGAATCACAGAAAGAAAATGATATAGGACGCATTCCAAACGGCTATTGATTCAGATCAAAATCAAATGGTCAAAATTTAGTCCAGGTCATTTTTTAAGCCACGTCTAAACTTTCAAAAAAGGTGTCACCGGAGTTGAGTTGTTGCACTTTTTTTTGGGGGAGGTGCGGGAGGGGCTTGAAATACGCCCACTTTTTGAGTTCTTCGCGGTAGGGTTGGCTAGAAACTCTTAGCAGGGGAATAACGGATCGACTGGAGGTTTCGTAATAGGTAAGGCCAAGAGTAGGCCATTTCGCTTGGCTCGGACCTGGCTCGCCCTAACTGGCTTTTGGCCTTTCTCTTACATAAAGGTCGAGCAGACGACATTTCAGCCCGCCCAAGAAGTTTTCCAGCCACCAAAATGCTCTGAAAATCAGGAGATGAAAAGGAGGCACATTACGCCTTGAAACTTTGGCTGAAAAAGGGCGAAATGTCGTCTGCTCGACCTTTATCAGATGCTGAAGTGCATTGAATGGGGCGAAAATTTAAGCTCCCGTTTTTTTATTTGAGAATTGTGAAGAGCATCTTGCAAAATATATATTTCTCTTATCTTACAAGTGGACTTTTACGCCCGCGAGGTGCAGGCACCTTTACACGGGTTTTACTTTTTTTCCAGTCGATTTTATTTTTTACCTAAAAAAGACGAGAAATCTCGTTTTTCCTTCCAGAATTGCGGTAAAACATTTCGGCCGAGCCAGGACACATCATTTTAGGCCTATATTTGCTTGTCGAGGCCATGCGTGTCTGCTGTACTTGCATGCAATATCAACGACGTTAAGACGGCTGCGCCTCAGATGATGCCTATAGACATAGAAAATTAGTAAGTAATGGCTTCAAAAATGAAAAGCATTAAAATTTATGTATAAAGAACCTTGATTTCGAATAGAATCCCTCCATCGGGGACTTGTTGACCAACATTTACATTAATTGCATGCACCAAGCCTGCAATTGGTGCCTTCACAGCATGCTGTGGAAGACCACACATCAGAGCTACATATCAGAGATTTAAGACAATGTAATTTACAACCTTACCTCCATCTTCATAGCCTCCAGCACCATAAGTGTGTCACCTTTCTGCACCACTGCCCCAACTTCAACAGGAACTTTTATCACAAGTCCAGACATTGGAGAGGTGACCACCCCAGGAATTCTTGAAGCACCCACATGATGTGTTTTAAATTTTTCACTTCCTTCACTCGATTCCATATGCCCAAATTCTTCTAAGGGCATATTGAAACTGAAATGTTGCCCCAAAGCCCATACGTGGAGATTATATGCAGTGTCCTAGAAAAGCATGCTTGTTTTCAGAATGAAAAGGGATGCTTAGAAAACAAGAAGTTGCGCGTTTACAAGTAACCTGCAAATAGAAAGCAAGGCTGACATCCATAGACACTCCATCCACCTCCATCTTCATCATTTGTTGATTAAGTTCCATAACAACAATTTTGATTGGAGAGTTCTTTCCACTTGGCACCTGGATAAGATTCAACAATGGTAAATGATAATTAAAACATAAGCAGGAACAGGAAATAAGACCAATCTTGCAAAACTTCATCTAGGGTAAGGCAAGCATAGCTGATTGAAGCAAATAAAGACAAAAGTATCATTGAAAGGGTATCGAATGCAAGATATATGCAAATAGAAAATAGGCAACTTTAATTCAGCCAGAGACACTAGCCCAGATGCAAATGTTTGAGCATTTTGACATACTGATATAGTGCATGAGGAGGAGAAGGTATGGCAAGTAGCGCGTGCAAAGGGCTCAAGATAATCAGACTTATAAAAAGCTTATACAACAGAAAAACAATGGAAAGAATTCATTTCAAGAGAGCTCATAAGAACAAATCACAAGAAGAAATTTGTAGCTGAGGCTAAATAACATTTGCCTCAAAACAAACACTTTCAGCAACAAGGAGGTACTTTCTACAATCATGCTCATGAATTTCATAAAAGGGTATGAATTTACACAAGCAGGGCTACTAATGAGATTGGTCGCTACATCCTTAACTGATATCGCAGCACTCAAGCAACAAACTATAGTTTTACATGGTAGAGGCCTTGGCAAGTGGTCAGAGAGCAAATGCCAAAAGGCTTTTAAACCACACTAATAAACCTTACATTGGTTCATGGATGTCAGCTTTACTGTTGCTTTCTGTATTCCAGAAGCTTTTGCTTCTGCTCGCCTTCTATTTAGGGCATCTACGAAAGTTAGGAAACTCGCGTTGGTGGCAACAGAATATGGTGGAGAGTTATGGAGCAAGAAGCTCTTTTAAAATGTACTTTAGGAAGGAGTGAGCCAGATGCGACCTAAGGGACTGCTGACCTTATTGCGAATACTAAGGCCATATTACTGTAACAAATAGACAAATTGGGATTAAACAGTGATAATTACTAAATCGTTGGTCACTATTAAGCTTCTAGTTTTGGTACTAATACCTTCTATCTGATTTTTACATCACTGAAGTGGCAATTTATGGTTGTGAGGTTCCAAACACAAAATAGAAGAAATTTGAATCCATCCAAAAAGAACTACGAGGACACTGTTGACATTTTGGATCATGCATGGATATGAAGAAAGAGATACAAAATGCAAGGCAGGCGCCAGGATGACTCTAGCTAACTCACGAGAATGCTCACTAACTAGACTAAGACAAGACTAGATGGCTTATATAGGTATGCATGTCATCCACAATGCCCCATCAGCAGTGTGACATCATCACTAGAACAACCTAACTTCTACATCAATGTCAATCCTGATGACTAATATTGCTGATTTCAGCAAGACTGATCCATAGAAGAAGCCATAGCTGCAAAAAACATGAGAGTTGATCATATCGTTGTTTCCTTGTACCAGTCTCTTTTGTTGGCAACATAAAAACTAGCATAAGACTGTGATACAGAAATCTGATTTGATAGGTGCAAACATTGTAACTAGCCTCCAAATTAAATTCCTGCGAGCGTATAACGAGGTAAGTTCTGCAGTTTTCTTTACATTGTTTTGAGGATCTAATGAGTTTTCCTTTCTTCTGAAAATTCCAGTTTTGTACGTTGACACTTAATCCACTTGGATTTGAAATCCTGAGCCTTGTTTCTAGACAGAATACTCTCTTCGATCGGAGTGACGTTTTGCTTGGCTGTTGAAGTTCAATTTTCAAATTAACTGTCTGTTCAACAGCAGCTTTAGCTGGAGCTTTGGATGTTTAGGTAAGATCTGTTTCTAAATCATGCATTTCAAGCTCACAAGCGTCAACTGTATCCTCAAGAATGAGTCTCAATCAACTCTCCCTTTCCAATGAAGAAGATAGGTCTCCTTCAAGTCTTTTTCCAGCACTGTAGATGTATCCAGAGAATGATGCAACTGTTGCATAACTTTTTCAAGAGACTGTTCTGTACATTGACAAATGTGTAAGAAAACATCAATGTGACGATTAGGTGCTGTAAGTGCTGAATCTCGTTGCTCTAACATTGCCTGGAGTTTCACAATTTGAGCTTCTGCCTGAAAAGCTTGTTCCTGATGACATTTCCTACAATTCAGTACCTTAGAGTGGTTTACTGCTTCCACATGATCGTCTTTCGTACCTAGTTTCTGCCTCCACAAGTTGATGCTCATCTGCTCATTAACGTAAGCTTAATACATTTCTTCAGCTCATGATATTAGTAATGCACCTATATTCTTTACACAAACCATTGACGGCATGGATAATAAGAGTAGCACCATCCATTCCACCAGCACCAAAGCACTTGTCCAAGATACTCTCTCCAGCTTGCACAGTCCTGAAGTTTGAGATTATGCATTTGCTTTTGGATATTAACTTGTTGCCTAGCTCCTTCTGAATAGACTTTTGCTGTACAAACTCCAAAGCATGCTAAAATGTGTTAACAGTTCCAAGCTCTCTTTGAAATCATCTGAAATTGTAGCCTTACAAAGAGTGAGAGCTGTTAAATCTTTCTCCTTGTCTTTTAGAGTAACAGGATTCCAAGCAGGTTTCAAAACTTCAGACTGATGATTGAGACCACTATAAATCTCGAAATTATCAAACCAGGAATAGTGATTCTCACCATTGAGAAGATTATGTGTTAGAATTTCCCATGAGTATAGAAAAGCCGTAACCCCTCCTGAATGAATATCCCTTAAAAAATGGCAAACATCTTCAAAAACAACCAGATAAGAAACTCATTTCAGAATGAGAGCCCGTCCAGCAAGAAACCATCACAAAAATCTTGCACAAATCTGGAGAAAAATTGTTGATCTTAGATCTTCAGCAATGGTCAAAAACACCCTGCAAGTAAATCCGGATCCGACCACCAATTTCCTGGCATTTTATGCTGCTCAATTTCGCTGCCCTTTTATGGTAACCAATTCCACTTTCTTTTGGGTTAACAGTCTTGCACAAAACAAAAAAATTCGACCAAATGTCAACATCCTCTAACAATTTCGCCACATTGCATACAATTCCAACTCCAGTTCAATCGAGCTCCAGATGCTGGAATCTTGACAAATTTAAAGAACAAGACATGGACCCCACCAGCAACACAAAACAAAAGATGCTGAACTAGGCAACAACAGAAACTCGTCAGATCAGCAATCTGAGTCAATTAATTAGATCCATTGAAGAAATCACCAATTCTTACAAAAAACCACCAGATCTACAGATCTGAGGCTTTACCAGATGGAAAAACGGCCTGAATACTAGAAAGATTCGAAGATTAGGCAACTCAAGCACGAAATCATGCAAAAGTGTCCTCCAGTCAGATGATCTTGCAATCTGCAAATCTCTGCAAGTAATTTGCAGATCAGAGCAAGATTGGGTTCAAAAGAACACTAATGCAGATCCACTACTGCTTGTGAATCCTCAAGAACATTCTGCCATGACAAAACTTGCACTAATCCCCACTCCATAAACCATGTTAACATTTTGTACCACACATGGACATGAAGAGATACAAAATGCAAGGCAGGCGACTTGATGACTCTAGCTAACTCACTAGAATGCTCACTAACTAGAATAAGACATGTATGCCATGTCATCTACAATGCCACATCAGCAGTGTCACGTGATCACTAGAACAACCTAACTGCTAACAGACACTAATGCACTTTGCCCGTAAAACAGGCTCCTCTCAGCTTATATGATATAATCTTGAAGGCCTTAGAAAGATTAAAGCTAGCTGGCAGTCTGTACCTCTGATAGATAGCATAGCATAAGACCATAAATGTGCTGGCCTTATTCATGTCCAACATACCAGCCTGTGACGTTGGTTATAATGTTCCTGGTCCAAGTCAGACGTGGAGGGGCACGCTTGCACTTTCGAGTATATACATTATTGTCGTGATGTTACATCATCTCTTTGTTGAAAAACTAGATGGCACAGTGCCATGTAAGGAACGTTTGTTTCCTATGCTAGTTGGGACCATGGAGCAGAAAGAACATTTGCTG
>JAANSK020191212.1:0-14636 GCA_011763485.2 Isoetes engelmannii
TGTTTTAATACAGAGACGGAATTGCAAGAATGTAACCCACTATTAATCCACTATTAGTGAAAATTGGCCAACTTTGAAAGGTCATTTCTCCCGCATCCAAGCTCAGATTTAATTGATTTAAACTGCAGGAGAAAGGCCATAGTGTCATTGATGTATTCAGTACCATTATCATTATCGGAATGGAGAGCTTTAAGACATCTTCCCAACTGCCTTTCAATAAGCATATGAAACTGTTGAAAAACAGAAAAAACCATATCTTTTGTTTTGAGATGTGGATGCTAAGCTGTGTGTTGGCAGACGAAGTATAAGCAAAATTGGAGACGTGGCAATATGGTTCATAACATGACTACACACCACAGGTTTGAGAGTCTCTTGCTAGAGTCCCTGTTGTGATCATTAAGTGTTCACTTGCTAGAGTATTCATCATTGCTAGAGTCCATTGTTGTGATCATTAAGTGTCTGATATTTTTTTAATATGCTGAAGCAGGAAAAGGCCATCCACAACTAAGTTTAAAGAGACAAACAGTAATATCTTGTAAGACTTTAGAGATATTTCTCAAAGATTGACTTATTGATTATTGGCTTTTTCTATATTGTAGTTGGGGTATCTGGTAGCTTAAATTTTCCATCTGATCGTCCAGCTTGCCAGCCAAAGGATTCTATTCTCTTTTCTATTTATCAAGTATTTCTCCAGGCTGGTAAACTGGCCTGACTGCACGTGAAGCAGTCCCAAAGATATTGGAACAAGGCCTTCCCGGGTTGCATAAAAGTGGGGTTGTTCCAAGGATAGAAGTGGAAAAAGTAGTGCGCATATCACTTTATTTTATGGATGTTGGAGATTCAAAGTTTGCATTATGTAGTGCAATAGTGGCTAGTGAAGAGCGGCAAAACCATGCTGCAGGAAAGGTAGAGTATACAGTGAAGGCCACTGTATTTTGCAAAGGGGCACCCTGATTTGACACAGGTACATAGGTACATGTTGATTTGATGCAGGAATGCTTCTATATTGGTGCCACATATGAATTAGAAGGAGCAGCCAAAATTGAAGATCTGCCATCAAGATGTAAAGTAGACATGCTGATCGGGTTACCTCCATTGCTAACAGGGCTGCAGAAATATCCACGGGTGGTTTGTACTGTTGGAATTGGTGCAGATGTCGAGATTGGGGCTGTTGCTTCTGCCATTGTGTTTGCATAAAAAAACGGGAGCAATGGGGCTAACCATACCTTGGCCTTGAGAGGCTGAACTCGTTGTGGCAATGGCAGTACTTTCTGTAATGGAAGTGACCAGTCCACGAGTTGGGCTCCCAAAACTACTTTGCATACCAACTGAATTTGTATTGCATTGAATAGTAGAAGTTTGTGCTGGTATAGAGATATTTCTTTCAAATGTTCTGTAGAATCCAAGAGGTCTTCATCTATAATCTGCAGATCAGGAATTGGGTTATTTACAGAATCACGAATTGCCTGAGCCACTTGATTTTGTGAAAGCCTTGGGATTAGCAGATGCTTTTCATTAATCCATGCTTTCTAAAGAAGGTTGGCATTCATATCGTATGCACGATTACATACGTCTTCGACCTCATTGTAAGGTTGCTCATTAGCAAAAGCTAGAATCTGAGGAAATATGACATTCCTAATCGTGTCTTCAATGTTTGAATTAATGTTTGAACTTCTAACCTGCACGGAAGAAGAAGTGTGGTGAGAACGCCTCAAATGTGAAAGTGTATGGTCAATTAAAGGAGATAATAAGTTTGATTGTTCTTTTCTTCTCAAGGCATATTCTCTTGTTGGATCAAGGGAATTTGATGTAGACACTTCTTCATTTTCTATGTTGCTTGCTCGAACATTCTCCCTAGTTCTCCATTCTTTTCGATCAACATTTTTTCCCCTTTGGGGGGCCATAGATGAGATAGACGCCGCAAAAAGTATAGGGTTTACCTCTAATGTTGATAAAGATGCGAGTAGACGGGAGGAATGCAAGAGAAAATGCCAATAGGAGAGCAACAATAATTTAGAATAATCTAGAAACAATTTGGAAACAATAGTGTAATAGTAGAAACTTGTAATAGTAGAGTTCCTAAAAAAACCTCAAGGCTAGATTAGTTTCAGTGTTGGAGGACACTTCATCAGTAGCAAGAGGATGAGGAAGATTAGGAAGAGGGCTCTAATATATAGAAGGCAAAGATAGCTGTTGGAGACCAAAAAAGAGCTGTAAGTTAGGTGTACGATAGGTAGGCAAGGAAATGCCATATTTACCTTTAACGTACCTTGCCTACCTACCGTACACCTACCTTACAATCGCTCTTTTTTGGTCTCCAACAGCTATCTTTGCCTTCTATATGTTAGAGCCCTCTTCCTAATCTTCCTCATCCTCTTGCTACCTATGAAGTGTCCTCCAACACTGAAACTAACCTAGCCTTGAGGTTTTTTTAGGAACTCTACTATTACACTATTGTTTCTAAGTTTCTAGATTATTCTAGATTATTGTTGCTCTCCTATTGTCATTTTCTTTTGCATTCCTCCCGTCTACTCGCGCCGTTATCAACATTAGAGCTAAACACTATACTTTTTGCAGCGTCTATCTCATCTATGGCCCTCCAAAGGGGAAAAGGTGTTGATCGAGAAGAATGGAGAACTAGGGAGATAATGTTCGAGTAAGCAACATAGAAGATAAAGAAGTGTCTAGATCAAATTCCCTTGATCCAACAACAGAATATGCCTTGAGAAGAAAAGGACAATCAAACTTATTATCTCCTTTGATTGACAATACACTTTCATATTTGAGGCGTTCTCACCACACTTCTTCTTCCGAGCAGGTTAGAAGGTCAAACATTAATCCAAATATTGAAGACACGATTAGGAATGTCATATTTCTTCAGATTCTAGCTTTTACTAATAAGCAACCTTACAATGAGGTTGAAGACGAATGGACTAATCATGCATATGATGGGAATGCCAACCTTCTTGGAAAAGCATGGATTAATGAAGGGCATCCGCAAATTCCAGGGGTTTCACAAAATCAAGTGGCTCAGGTAATTCGTGATTTTGTAAATGACCTAATTCCTGATCTGCAGATTATAGATGAAGATCTCTCGGATTCTACGGACCAATTTGAGAGAAATATCTCTATATCAGCACAAACTTTTACTATTCAATGCAATACAAAAACAGTTGATATGCAAACTAGTTTTTGGGACTGGTCACTTCCATTACAGAAAGTACTACCATTGTCACAACTAGTTCAGCCTCTCAAGGCCAAGGTATGGTTAGACCCATTGCTCCTTCTGTTTTTTATGCTAACATAATGGCAGAAGCAGCAGCCCCAATCTCGACATCAAACGCCAAGTGTGGTGAGAACGCCCCAATCTCACATCCAAGGATTGACGATGAGGCATTACAGCCTCGCACAAAGCGATTGAAATCCCTTAAATAAAACAGTGTTGGTCTTGGAAATCGATGCAATCGATCAGATGGAAAAGGCTGGCATTGTCCATTGCTTGTGAAATAGTTAAGATGATATATGTTTCTGTTGTATGCCTTTGGACGTCCACACCTTGCCCACCTGATAAGAATTGAAGACGTCATTTCACGGACTACTTCTACCTCGGTATTTTGCAATGAGTGACCTTAATCATGCAGTTCTAAAAACTCTGTTGACGATAGAACGTTGCACAAGGGTACTTGCAAATATAGGGCACCTGCAATGATATAGGAGCCTTGCATTTAACAGCAATGTGGAAGGTTTACGGACAATGTGGAGTGTAATTCTTTCAATCTTGTCTCTAGTAGCTAGGACTGGAAGTAGCATAGTGCTGCTTCTCCTTGGCACATAGAAAAATGAACTTCTTCAGCCTGCTTATGTTTACTTATGTCATAAAAATATTGCCACGATGGACATGCCCTTTATAGGCATACAATTGCTGGAAGGAAGACTATGCATACTTGTTAATTAAGGGGTATCACTATGCTCGCTTGAATAGCTCACTAGAATGAATAGCTAGCCCATTGAGTGAAAGAAAGATATTTAAAAGCGTCATGCTTCCAAGATGCTATTTTTATTATCCTTTATATGATTGCAGATCGATTATCATTTCTTAGAATACAGCTTTGGCTGCAATGCATTTGGTGACACCACACCTACAAAATATTTGCAAGGGCAACCCACAGTGGGCCAGGCCTTATTTGTATCATAATTTTGTTCTCAAGAAGTTACTTTGGTTGAACACATTGTTGTTGCTTTGGTGATTTCAACTGTACTTTTCATTTTACTGGCCTCAAAAGTAAAATCCGTTATTATGCAGGCATATGTAACCCAAACAGACATAGAGTGTGTTGGTAATTCGGCACCTTCAGGGCGTCAAAGAAGACATGTTGGTATTGCCATAGAAATCATTACACGGCCTGTTTTAATGTTTCTGGATGAACCTACTAGTGGGCTTCATAGGTACACCATTTCAAAATTTGACCACGATTCTATCAACTTCTTGACCTTTTTCTCTATCAGTTCTGCAACATTTTTTTTGTTGTTTCCACATTAAAGAACTTGGCAAAACGTGGTAGAACACTTAATTGTTTTATCCATCAACCTAGTTCTGAGGTTTTTGAGCTCTTTGATAATTTATATCTTCTCTCTGGGAAAGACTATGTACTTCGGTGAAGCCAAATATGCGAGTTCTTCTTGACACTCATGCTTGTGTATTATCACTACAATCGACTTATGAAAGGTTAGTGCAATTTTTAGCTTTTGCAGGATTCCCATGTCCCCTTTTCCAAAATCCTGCAAACTGTTACCTACGTTTTGTAACTGTTGATTTTGATGTAGCTGAAGCAAACTGACAAGATTGCAAGTATATCCATGTTATTCATGCGTATGATAAAAGCCAAATATGAATAATGACCTAGACTGCCAAAACATACAAGAAACTTACAGTTTAATGGTTCAATAAGCTGGAAAGGACAAGCTTCTTGATGCATCACTAGTTCTAAATAAGAAATCAATGAAGAACATGAGCAGAGATCTTGGTTACTATTGGCTTTGTATTGCTATGTACTAGGTAATTGATGGGCAGTGGGGTTGTATGCCTTTTAAAATCACGAGGTGGCCAACGATTGGCGAAAATCGCTCGGTGGCAACTCGTGGCTACCGCCACTCATTGGCCACCTCGTGATTTTACAGGGCATAAAACCACGTTGCCCATCAATTACTAAGCGTAATGCATAATTGGGTGCAATTATGTTGAATAGAGTGGCTTACAACTAACATCTTCTTTATTATTTTTGGGATGGGTTTGCTACAATGTTTTGGAACGCCGCATGCGGCGTTCCCTTCCCCCTGCATTTCCCTTGCGGGACGCAGGCAGGCAGCATTGATGGCCAGTTTTTAAACTGGCCGAGGTGTTTGATTTAGACTTTGAATCCTGCCACTGTTAGGAGTTTCGATTCTCCTTTCACTCCATTAACTCCCTCTCTGCTCGCTCTAGAAATTTTATACCTCGAGATTTTTTTCCTGCTCTATACTTATTTGGCGCCTCAGAGGGTTGCCAGATTGTGCATTTTGATTGAGGTGAGTATTCATATCGAACAAGAAGGAAATGCATACTTCTGCTGCTCATTTTGCTGTGGTTATTTGATAGGATTAAAGCTTTTGGACGTCTTCCTCCACCCAGGATAAAAAACCCAGCAAACTCATCAGGCAAACACAACAGGTAAAGGTAGACTTCTTTGCAGGTTTCGTGGGGTACCTTACAGGTTGATGTAACAGGTTTTTTTTTATAGATGCAGCAAGTGAAGAACATACATCATCTAATAGATTCTTATACTTCATCATTATCATTATTCAGGCTCATGTCAGTTGTTTCCCTGATCATTTTAGAAGCTCAAATGTCCTTCTATTTCATCTGCTCCTGCGTCTTAAACTACAAACAAAATACTTTGTCTGATTGCTCCATTATGCTACGATTTTAGCTTACCTAGCAGCACTTAATCGATGTAGTCTAGACAGTGATATGATAGTGATATGATTGTGAGGACTGAAATGCGGAAACAATTGAAGATAACATTCTAAATATAGGGAATCGGTTTATAGTCTTGACAGGATCTTGTAGGGCTTTCTTGATCATCAGTGCGTAGAAGACCCATGTGCCAAAAACTTTGTAGTGGTTTATTTTCTATACAGCAGTTTGGGTCAGGATGATATCATCTCTTTTTGGAGCTGTGATTTTGTTTTGTAGATATTGTAAGACAAAAAGGATTTTAGACATACAGATTGCTAGCTTTTGCCATTAATTTAGTGCATTACGAGGCTTGCAGTTGGATGTATCATGCACAAATCTTTTCCATTTTACTTTACAAACATATTATGTATATTATGTGAGTATCTGATTCTTAATAGTTCTTCCATTTTGAGGGCTTATAAGCGTGCTATCTGGATTGTACTTGGTTCTACACCGTGAAGCAGTCATCTTCTCTCCATCAACGAAATAATGGAACTGCTTTGGGCAAGAGCATGTGTAAGCTAACAACCTTGATGAATCGCAAGTTCTATCAAAATAGTGCTATAATAGCTTATATTGCTGATTTTCATAGAGATTATGCAGATCATGAGGTGCGAAGCTCGACTATCCAACTACCACCTTCATATAGGTATATATATTTTTTTCTAAGATCATGCATCATTTGTTCCACATTTAACTAATGATTGCATTGAATTTCTATAAAAGATGGAGAAGTTGTTTTCCTCATTACGAGTTGATGCTACGAGACCAGTGGAGCGTTTGGAACCTTAAGAACCAGCATCTTCCAGAAAAATATAGCCGGAGCAAGTAAGAGTGAGTAGTCCTTGATATATTTCCTTGGATATGCATTCCAGTTCTTTCTCTCTTTTGCAAATTTATGGAGGAGATGAGCAACCCAACTGGAAACATATAGTATCTTTGCGATGTCTCATTATCAAGAACAATACTGGTCTCAGTTCCAAATCCTGCAAACCTTTAGATACAACTGTTAGTAATTTTGACTCTTTACCTTCGAGCGAATTGCCATATGACAACATATATCTTTCAGGTATATGCACGTTTTAACATACATCTTTTACTTGATGTGCCAGGCAGCTTGAGTTTGCAATGACTCACCTTCTTTCTTGAAGTATAGATTGATTTGCTAATAGCATTAACCACATATAGGTGAGGCAAACACTTCTATGACACATGGATGGCAGACGAAGGGTAAGACATGTTTACTCTGCTCCAGGGCTTTTTAGATGCTATTTATGTAAAACTTTATAGCAAATGACTGGTGAGCAGGCAAGCTTCCTCTATATAGTACTACATAACATCGCATTGAATTGATTTGGCGGCAAAATTTGATGAGGAAACTTTACACCTATTTTTCTTTATTCTCATCTAGGGGCTACCCAAAGATCAACATCCTTAGGAGTAAGATGGCTTTGTACCATTTGGTTAGGAAGTATCTTACTTCATAAGGTTTTTAAATTCATTTGCTTACCTATTTTAGCTAAATACACACAATGTATCCAGGGTGCCATTTTCGAAGCATGTTGCTGCAAGTAGTCATTTTGGAAAATCGCATATGCATCAGGTACATTTGCATAGCCAAATATGTTGCTGAACCACTTAAATTCATATACATTTGAGAATCACATTTGAGAATGGTGTTTATCCATGTGATTGTTTCCGCACTTGAAGCTATACATTTGCACATACATGTGTGTTGTTGAGCTACTCCTGCACTTGAAAATCCCAAAGGAAGAAAATGGTTGGTTTAATTACGGGTATTAAGTTATAAAGGTATTTTGTAGATGCGGCATTTATCTTCTCATACATTCATGTGTATATTGGATTTCATTATTAAAGTTTGCCAGTCTCACAAATGCCACAAATGCTACAACCGATTTAGAGATTCAATAGATAAAGTTAAATGGCTAAATTGAAGACCGTTTCAAAGATTCAATAGATAAAGTTAAATGGCTAGATTGAAGATTCGTAGATAAGTTGGCACATTATAATGGGTTGTCTAAGATGTTTTTGACCTGCTACCCAAGAATCGCGACATCCATAATCATATGTCTTCACATGATTATTATGATAATATGTTCATGACTGATGTGCATTAGGTTAGTCAAATGTGTTGCTGGACCACTTAAACTCCAGATTTGAGAATAATGTTTATCCACGTGACTGTTTTCGCACTTGAAGCTGCACATTGCACATACATGTGTGTTGTTGAGCTACTCCTGCACTTGAAATCCCAAAGGTTCAATATTGAAGGCCATGACTGATTTACGTACATGTTGGTGTTCTATATTCTTATGTGCATGCCTACATTCATTCCACTAGATATCAAATTTGAAGGCTAAAGGAGCATGCCATGTTCGCATGGTAGGCATTATCATGCAACAAAAACCATGGATTTTTCAAGGCCTTTCCTGGCTTTCCTTCAATTGCCCCTGGTAAATCCATGCCTGAGAAGCCATTTTCTACACTGCACATCCTTTATCTTGCGATGACAAATGCTCCAAAGATGCTCCAGACTAATCTAATCTTGGAATGTTGCTGCTTACATTATGGAGAATGTTCTAGAGACGGAGGAGGATGGAAGGCATTTCAGGGATTTTGTAAAGAAGTCTGAGGGAGTCATTCAGGATGAGTTAGAATAATAGGCCAACATAGGAAAGAAGACTGTGAAGACAACTAATATTCATTTTCATGTATGTCAAATATAGCACTCGAAGGTACATGTCCAGAGTTATTTTTCTACACGAATCCTGTGTCGAACCAAAGGTGAGCCTTTTCTCCTCTTACTTCCTTTGTTTGCAGACTTGCAGGACCCGTTCATTAGGAAGCCACTCCTGCATGTTGCATGCAAGGTACACTTCTTTCACTATTTCATAATGTAAAGTTGTTATTTTGGGACTATTTCCTTTTCAAATTCAATCTCATCTGTAGCCTTCTTCCAGAAGATTCAAGATTACTTGGGTGTCCATTTAAAGATATCAATTACAATTTGAGGCAGCCATTCCTATGTGTACCACTGATTGGCAATGGTCTGGGGTAGAGGACTTTTTATATTTAGGTGTGGAATTGAGCAAAAATTTATGTATGCAGCTGAAACAGATTTAGAATTGCTTTGCAATGGATTTAAAAATGCTGTTTTTGTGCAGTATCAGGATATGCAACCTATCATCTGAAGCTCTGTTACAGTGAACATATGAAGAATCAAGTGGCTTCATCTTTTTTTTGCGTCGTAGTGTTGTACAAGTTTCTATTCACTTTCATATACTAAACTAGCTTTTGTATTGCTGGAATCACATTGCACAAGTGTAGTTCTGTAGAAGAAGAAATGCTCATGTTTTGGAAATGGGGCTTCAAATGCTAGCCACATAAACTTCTTGCTGATGCTTAGTTATGTACTTCAACAATGCTTAGTAACAATGAGGAAGAATAGAAGTACTAATATTGTGGAAATGAGGCTTCAAATGCTAGCCAGATATGTCCGATCCAAAGTTCTTGCTGATGCTTAGTTATGTACTTCAACAACGCTTAGTAAGAGTGAGGAAGAACATACCCATTTTGAGAGGTTTCCAATACTGTTACAGGTAATTGTGACATGGGCATATGGACACTAACTGTAAGTGGAGCATATAGGAACTTTAGCAATTTAGAATCTGCACATTGCAGAACATATCGACATTGAAGAGACTTACAGGACTGGCATACAACAACGTTTGTTAAGAAAGCCCATGACGATACACAAGAACACGGAATAACGTGGGCTTATACCGCTTCTCAAGTTTGAAACCACTATTTCGTGTTATTACGTAGTGTTCCCAACAATGTTATCGCCTATAGTGGCATATTTTCCAAAACACACATGTGGGCTAGAATTTCTATCACAATGCCAATGCCATTCATCTATCCATGGAACAACTTTCAGTGCCATTTCTTTTATTGTCGGAGATAAATGGAAATTGAGCCGTATCAAGTGGGCAGAATATCATAATGCGAAATGTCATATTTTGTGTTGCTTGACATCAGCCTATCCTACCAACATCTTCGCAACCTCACCCTATTGATCGGCATCTCACATATTTAGGGTTTAAAATTTAAGTCTTAAAGGATTAGGAATTATCCTATTAATTAGGATTTAGGGATTATGATTTAACATTTACAAGACTTAGCATGGATAATATTGAACCATTGTTGTTGATGCCTAAAGGACGACAAAGATCGCCATCCCCGAAGCTCCAAAACTCTGCCATAGCCGCAAGCTAAACGAAGTAAAAAAAAATGAGCCGCCGGAATTTTTTACTATTGTTGGTTTACGTTTGGGAGCCTGCCGGCCATAGAGGTTTTCGGCTGTAAACCGGCAGGCGGCAGCACCCTCGTAGCTAGCGCTGCTCGCAGCTAACGCCGCCTGCCGATTTACGGCTGGAAACCTCTCCGATCGACAGGTTTCCTAGCACAAGAATGGCATTTATACTATCATCACGATAGGCCATGGAATATAATTTGTTGAAACCACGTACGTAGAGGGGTTACATTAAGAGACATATCGCTTTAGCATAGGTGAATAATGTACTAACCTCAAACACAGAAAACTCCTACTGATGTGCGCCAACGCCGGGCACTACAGTCCAATTGCGATTGTGCTAATAAAGAATTAGATTTTTATCTTTTGCAAAATCCTAAACCATAATAGCACCTACTAATACCCCTAATTCTAAGTAGGCCATACATCTATAAACTCCATTGTCTACCCACTTTCTTCCACTATGTGCATTCCATTATTCCAACCGACCGGCCTCCCTAATCCCTAAACACTTCGTATTTGTGCTATATTACATATATGGAGCCATTACATTTACAACTCTTTAATCCACCCACAAACTCCATTACGGCTATACATTCCGCACATCTACGATTAATGCCCGGCATCACCGGGCACACGTTTCTAGTTTTTCATATAATATCATTCCATGTTAAAATTTACATATATATATATAATTATATATATAAAATAATTATGGAGTAATTGCACCCAACCATGCACTACGTACATGTTTTTTGGGTTGCCCCTAAGGGCAAGCCATGGTTCGGGAAATACCGAGGAACCCTTGTAACCTACCGTCCAAATCTGAAAATTAACAATGTAGTTTCGAAATAGCAAGAAAATTTCCTGTTAAAAATAGCAATTTTTCTGGTTACTTCCGGTCAAAGTGGAGTGGAGAGTATGTAGTCTATAAGTCGGGCTAGATCCAGCAAAAAATTTGCCGATTGTGCTTAAAAAGTTTCCCGAATCTAGGGGCAAGCCCTTGCTTGTGTGGTAATATGGAATATTCTGGGTATATGCTAATATACCCGGACATACTTGGTGACTGCCCGAAACTTGGTATAGGCACTCATTGCACAGTTGCGGCCTCTGGGGTTCTGGGGTTCTGCTCGGTTTTGCAGATGGGGGAAGGGAGGGTTTGCCAGTATGCATTCTTCACAATCTGTCTAGCTTTAGAGACGATTTGGAGGCTGTTAAAACTGTTATCACTCCAGGGCTTGATGTTTTTGCTCATAATATTGGTTACTTTCTCTGATGGTTCAAGCAGCATTCCCCAATTCCAGGGTCTTATGGAACTGGGAACACCTAACAAGAAAGCTTACGTTAAGAGACATGGCTACGATTTTATCGATGCCAGTGACTGCTTGGACAAAGACCGACCCCCTAGTTGGAGCAAGATTTTGGCAGTTCGTAAGCATCTCCCCAACTATGACTGGAGCTTTTGGAACGATGTGGTACGTTTTGTTAACCTTACCACCATATGTTTCCAAGCAGCATCATAGTTCAACATCTCAGACAGTTTATCATAATTCCTTTTGTAGCTTGGCGTTTGGCAAAGGTTCTTTTCCCTTTCGTGCTAGGACTCCCTTGTAACAAACTCTTATGTTGCTTTGGTAAGTTGCTTCTCATCTCCTGTTCTATATGTTATGCAACAGTATATTTGCCATGAATAGTTGATATAGGTGTTCTATAATAATTACTTAAAAAACATTTGAGGAGGTTTAGCAACGTTTAAGAGACAGTCTTAGTATGCCATTGGAAAATCACATATTATGCAGAAGCGTAGACCAGCTGATATGGTTTTGAAGTTCAGGTCCACTGAGAGGTGATATGGGTTTGGTGTTAATTGAGGACTCTTGGATTGTGCAGGAAGGCATTTTTGAGTCTATTGTTGGGACATCAGACTTTTGAGCATATGCCTGATTTTATTGCTACTCATGTGACTGGAGTCAATGCAGGTAGTATTGATTTTGAAGTGAACTTCATGTCAAGCCTAAGCAGTTTGTGACAAAATAGTTATGATTGAAGTTGATAACCAACTTGCGTGGTTGATCATGAAGGTATGTTTTTCTTCCGGAACTTGGAACGGAGTGCGCAATTTCTTGATTTTGGTGGAACCAGATGTCATTTATTAAGCCCTTTGGGCACTGTAAAAGTGGTGATAATAATGTCCTTAAGCATCTTATAAGAAAAATGCCTAAAATGAAAAGAAACAGCATGTAAGGATTCTGCAAATGCAATGTGTTTTTAATTCACATCTATGGCGGCCTTCATGGGAAAATAGCCACCGCCTAATGACCTTGACAAGAGCTGTTTGGCGAGGTATGTTTCATATCGTTTTTACTGTTTAGCTTTAGTGCTATTGGCTCTTGTTTTTCTTAGTGTGCTTCACTAAAGATTGAACTTAGAATGCATTGCATATGGCATATATGGATTATATATGAAGAAAAGGTTGGAAGCTGGCCACTGTTTTCTGTGTCAGGAAAGCGCTAACTTTGCTGATTCTAGTGATACTTTACAGGTGTATATTCCAGAGGACATTTCATGATCCACTTTGTTAATTATTTAATAATAAAACTTGAATTGAAAAGGTTCTGAAAGATATGGAAAAGGATTCCATTTTACATATGAACAATTGGAATCTAGTAGAAGTCGGAGGACAGGTCCTTCACCTCAAGTTATTTGTAGACATTCTTTCATTCGTTCTCTTATGTTTCTTGGATGGTGTTCGGATGGCACTTTTCCAATAGGTGGGGATTCCTTTCTGTTGCACCACGTTTCTGGAAATTGGGAAACTCGTTTTTCTTAGTTTTGTCTTTGCCAGATTTTTGCTAATTTGTCATTGTACCGAGATCGTTTTGTGTAGCATTTGGAGCGGCCCAGTGACCATTATGTTGTTCCCCACAGCATATTGTAAAGTACATTTTTGAAGAGATTGTTGACCATTGTACACAAATGAATAAGGAAAATTCAGTGCGCTATGCTCTGAACAGCCTCCTTGCTGCAGCCATGTTCTGCATATGCTGTAATTAAGCCATTCCAAGATACCAAATTTTTATGATTCATCTTCTTAAAAAGTGCTTGAGCATCACACAGTCTACCACATGAGTTGTTATATCATGCTGGTGGTTGTGTTTCATTTAGACATATCAGCTTATAATGTAGCACCTACCAATATAATGGCACCAGCAACTGCTGCAAACACATTTGAGATTGTAACTGTTTTGGAGTGAGCTTGCACCCGTCATCTCTGCAAGTGCAACTTGTGTCCACTCATGCACCATCACAGTGAGCAAAGAACAAAGCATCCAGTAGATGTAGCATTAGAGAGGGTAGAACAGAACCATTATAGCGGTTGGTCATAATGATGTTGCACTAGCTCTGGAGCGTTCAAACATGCATGTAACAGAGTTCTTGCAATGTCATACCCCCTGTAACTTCCACACCTCTGGAATGTGCTCTTGAAAATCCGAAGGGAACTTAAATTCCTGAATATAAACAAAACTGAAGGGACTTGCCTGAGCTGCACTTTCAATTTGAAGGCATATGGAATCAAGAGGTATGCTGCCTCCACCTCTAGTGGACCAACTCTTTTAACATTTACAAAGCAAATACCAACCTATTGTCCATCATACAGCAACACCAATGTAAAAGATAATTCTAAAAGTAGGCACTAACGAATTATATTTATTTCTAGAGCAAAATTCCATCTGAATATGCAATTTTGCAAGAAAACACTAGATCACCTGCAGAATGAAGGAAAAAAAAAATTTCTAGATTCAGAATTCAACATTGAATTGCATTGAATACGGTGACTTCGGCAGGACATAGACTTGGTTCATAAAGCATTCAGTGCTTGCAAAAAAAGGTTGTTCTTCGTTATTTCCGTTGGAAATATTGTGGCATAGGGTCTTCGCCCTTCTATCATCTGCCATTCCTTTATCTTTTCTTTATTTAAGAGGGCTAATAGACTGATCACTCGATGCATCCTATATAATGAAGGTTGTGAAACCTTTATCTTCTTACTTATAAAATTATATCTTCAACTTTCCAACTTCCAAAATTTAACAAGAATTCCAAAATGTGTACATTTGGAATCAGAATTTGACTTTCTGTTACCGTCAGCCCAACCAGGATGATCATTCCGGTTTTTGGGCCAATCTATGCATGCCATGTGGCAAACATTCTAGGCAAGAATGTCAAAGCCCATTTTTTGAGCTGAAATCTTCAGTTTTGATTGCCGGAATGATCATCCCGGTTGGGCCGACGATGGGGAATGCCAAGGAG
>JAANSK020191323.1:0-14636 GCA_011763485.2 Isoetes engelmannii
AATTTTTCAAGACGTATGTTGCACTTCCTATCCATTCAGTTACACATGGAACGATATATTTGGTGAGAGATTGCACTGTCTGTATTTTTTTTTTCAGAGTTGATGTCCTGTTATTCACAGAAACCAAGATTATCTCAGTAATATATCTTCGGTCAATCCATTCTCAGACTCTTATGGTATGTTTGCAGGTCTAGTTGCTGAATATCTACAAATTGGATATCAATTGCACCTATATTTACAAGCTCTCATGTGCAAATACAGTAAAGCTCTTAGAGAAGGTTGCTCTAGAAAACAACGAGAATGTTCCATGAGATCTGGTTGGCTAATCAAGATATGCTCATTCAAGTGTTGCGAGCGTGTTCAATACCCTTGGTGAGGCTGAGAGTTGCCATTTACATTTGCAGCCAAAGAACTTGAGGGTAGAAGAACTGCTACCACAAGGCCATTTATTGGGTATGAATGTGAAAATGTACCTGTATGCAAAACAATAAAGCAGCATAAGATGAATTCATGCAAGTACAAACGGCTACAAAGTTCCAAAGCAATAAAGCCAAGTGGAAGTGGATCAAACATCAGAAACTAGTGATGATCAAAATTCCATTCTGGATGCACAGTAGAAGACACATGGGAATGCAATAACTTGTCATCAAGAGGTGTGTACGAATTTATCTATAGAAAAAGGACAAAGAAAGAGCAATTACTATGATAATCAAAACTCAGATGAAATCCTCGTCCAAGAACATACTCCATTGTTTAAGAGATCCTTTATGAGACAGACCTTGTGATCCCAGCTCCATAAAATGGTGTATAGTTCATATATCGGAGCCTCCAAAAGCTATGGGAATGGATTATCGATCAAAATATCAGCAATTTAGTTTTCAAGAGTTTCACCATTTATTCTTCTTCAAAGAAAAAAAAAAAAGAGTTTCACCATTTAGTTAGTGCAATTGACATCTTATCTTTTGATAGGGTGATGTATAGCTCTATCTACATGTAGATGCTAGCTCTTAATATGTCCCCTTGCCAATGAATTACCATGTGCTAGAAGCCTTATCTTCAACATTCCTAGTACAAATTTCAATAAGTTCTTCGAAACTAAAGCAAAATATTGTTATGGAGGTCTCTTGAAGAGCAAAGAAGTGATAGAAGAAAAGCTAATGTAACTCCTACCATTTACATAATAGAGCTTTGATCTAACATTTAAAAACTCTCTAAAGAATGGATATTAATAAGTTGCTAGAGCTAAGCAAAGAAAGAGCCCGAAAGACATCGGCATCAAAAGGTTACGAGCAAAACATCAATTGACTAACACATGGATACACATAAAGTATTGTTGGTAGCCAATTGAACCTTATAACATCCAAGTTGTGCTTGCTAGCTTCTATAAACATTTGATAAGCACTTCTATTTCAAGTGAGTGCATGTCCAAATAATGCTAGAATCCTTGGCCCCTAGAAATTGCATCGCTAAGAATGTAACATGATGACCCACCGAGCAGTATCCATGTGTGTAAAGTGAGGATCATAAATTGTTGATCTCCACTAGTGGGCGGTAAAAATGCTCTCTTCCTGCCTCCTCTTTTGTATGTCCCTATGGGATGCTGCCATGTGGCATGACGTAAAAAGTTCTATCTTCCCCTTTTCCTCCTATTAATGAAGTTGATAAAAAACTCAAAGACTTTTCTAATATAGACAGATGATCAGGCAATCATCTCCAACATCTTCCTCATCTTCATTAGTAGCATTTCTGAAACTTAAATGAAGGTCAAAAACTGAACTGGAAACTTTAGCACATGATCAATCTTCTGTCCATTTTGACAATATTCTCGCATATTCTGGCCCTAGGGTTTGTTCCTCTTTTTGAATTTGAATTTGAATTTTATTTATTCACACCTTCAGACGCTCAGGTCCATGGTGAAACAAGTACAAAGAAAATGTTACTGTTAGGCCACTTGCTCGAACAGCTCGAACAGCTCAAACAATTGATGCCTATCATCCCAGTACTCACGTAGATATGCCCCAAGAAATCGTGGGGCCAATTGCAGCTTATGCGAGCTCAGCCGAATCTGGGAAATGAGCCGCCGTGTTTTCCATCCTGGTAGCCCCCCCCCCCTCCAAGTAAGCTTGTTCTGTATACATCACCATAGAACTGTCCTGTAGAACTCCCGCTTTACACCAAGCTCCTCGCCATCCCTTGGCCATAGCTTAATAAGTGCCTTCTAAGTAACCATTTCCCTCAGACCGACATCTCCTTCCGGTAAGGAATCGAGATGAATGCCCCAGAATTCAACCCATTTCACTAGCTGATTGTACCATCCATTTTCTTGCCCTTCTAGCTGATTGTATTATTCTGGCATATTCTATCCCTAGGGTTTATTCCCATTTGAAAATATTCTGGCATATTCTGGCCATAGACAAGTATATATGTATTCAGGGAGTGGCCTCACACATATATAGAGCTTTGGAGGAAACCTTAACAATAACTCTTAAGGAGTCATGATCTAAATATAAGAAGGGCTTCGGATATAAGGTAGTAGAAGATTTTAACCCGAATAAAAAATGGAGAATTGAACCATTTGTCGCAGATTCCTCAGCAATTAAGCAGTTCAGAGAAGCGTTGAAGAATCTGGAAGTGAGGCTGCCGGACTGTTGAGGTTAAGAGGTATCAGCAACCCAAGAAACTCCCAAAATTTTCAATGTGGCACATTTCCTCATTTATTCATTCTAAGTTGCGAGCCATAAAAACATGTTTCGTGCACAAGTGAGTAACGAACGTGACTTAAAAACATCCGTATAAATCCATTTTGTATTTTTTACAAGTACAGAAGATGCATTTTGCCTGGGCTTGAGAATCAGTATTATAAACATGCCATTATTGCTTTGTGGGTAAAATCCACCGACCCAAAACGAGCTTACTCAAACGCTGGGAGCTCATATCATCGACAAAGACAAAGCAATCCGAAATATTGACACCAACACCATAGTGTTGTGCACCCACCACGAGGACGTTCGACACTACAACACAATGGCTATGGTCAAAACATTTTCAAGCACCCATGTGCACAAGATACCAGTCCACACAAGTGCAACCGAAGAAGCCAGAATGAACGACTGGATTGAAGACCCGACATTCCACCAACTACCATATGTCGCCACAGGGTGCAAAGTCATAATCATTACCAATATGGACATACCAGGAGAAATAGTCAATGGAACAACAGGAATAGTCACATACTAGAAATAGACGATCAAACAGGAGAGGCCAAAGGCATCGTGGTCCACATTGACAACTCTCTACAACACATCCACGTCAAGCGGATACTCGTCAAATACAGACATCAAGGGCCCAAGACCATCTTCAAAAGAACATACCCACTCGCACTGGCGTATGCCATGACAGGACACAAGAGCCAAAGCTCCATGATAGAAGGCAACGCAATAATGGTTGTCAGAAGGGCATTCTCGCCAGCTACTAATGTAACACCGAATGCACAAGAGGTAAACATTAAATGTTCATTGCTTCTTCATATTGTTCAGACTAATCTTCTGATCATTCGACGTCTTATTCCCTTACAAAACAGATTGCGCACACCTCTCTCGATCGCACGCAAGGAAGTTACATCCAGTCTCCGTCGTGAAAGCTTTGCAGACCCAGTTCACATATGACAAGATTTAATCCACTAGGTTCTCCTACTTCAGTTTCTATGTTTTTAAGTTCTGTCAAAAATTTACATGTCATGGACCTATTACCAATTCTACAATCATTCTATTATTTTCTTAGCATATTCTTAAGTATTTATTTTGCATTCATGTGCAGTGCAATGGATATATTGGATCACCTACTGTAAAAAATTGCTTTTTGGTTCCTACATTCATCTACTCCAAACAATATATACATTGTACAAAAACGACAAGAGCCCATTAGTTGTTTCAAAAACAAATCAAACCATGCTTCCTACTAACCTTTTATCCCATCCTAGTTTCGCACCTTAGTAAACCTTCCTCTCTTCTTCTTTGTTTTTCCTATCCTACCCTTTCCCCAACCCTGTGTTTCTGCTAGTTTTTTTTTTTTTTGTGTGGGGGGCGCAGTTTGGCGTGGGTGGAGGGGTCTATTCTATTTAATATAATATAAATTTTGACGTCCTTCAAAAACCCAAAAAAGCGGCCGAGGTAGAGCACATTGCTGTGATCAACCCTCTGGCTCTAGATGATGTTCTGGAGGAGTTGGATGGCCTAGCGAGTAGGCATGTGGAGATTGATCCTTCTTCTCCGGGATGAATAGGTCGATCTTGAGTTAGAACGTGTGGGGGTTGCGGTCCTCCAGTAGTAAGAGGGCCCGGATTTTTTTGGCACTTCGGCAGTTGCGTCCTGGTATTGTTTGTCTACAGGAGCACGTGTCATACGGGTGATATGTCCCGTTTGTTAGATATGGTGGGTTGTCAGTTTGCAGCTGTTGCTTCTTGTTCAGGGCAGACTAGCGGGGACACCTTGATTGCTTGGAGGATGGATGTGCAGGTCACGTATTCTGCCGTAGATAAGTTTGGTTGCTGGACAATAATTAAGTGGCTTGAGGGTGGACAGGAGTAGGGGATTGTCAATGTGTATGCTTCAAATCAGCCTTCTCGACGGGGTGCGCTGTGGGCCACAATCCGGCATAAGCTGCGCAGCCTTGGGGGTTTGCGGGTTGCATGGTTGTTATTAGGGGATTTTAATATGGTGGAGAGGGTGGCGGATTGCTCTGGCCCAAGTACGCAGGTGGTGCAGGGCTTTGAGAGGGACCAGTGGTCGCGTTTGTTGCAGGATATGGCTATGGTGGAGGTCCCAAGTGATTTGTCTTTCACCTATTGTAATAGGCAGATTGGGGCAGGCCGTGCGTATGCTAGGCATGATCGGTGTTATGCTTCTCCTGTTGCTCTGGATGGAGTGTCTTCTTTGCGCAGACATAATATTTTGTCCTCCTCCATCTCTGATCACTATCCTCAGTTGCTGTCCAGACAGGGTGTTGGTATCCCCCGGCCCTCTAGGATGGTGTTTCGTTTGAACACACGGCTGTTGGGAGATGAGGACTTCTCGGCTCAGTGCCAGGATGTGTGGCTAGATACTTTTTCATCTATGAGTGGCATTGTGGGAATGGTGGCAGCCCTTGCTAGGGTGAAGCGCTTTGCCAAGGTGTTTGGGAGGCAGCGTGTGCAGCAAGAGCGGCAGAAATTGCGCGGTCTCTATCAGGAGTTGGAGGGGATTCGGACGCACCCTTCTGATGGTGTTAGGGAGAATGTAGTGCTGCAGCGTATTATCGCCCTGGAGCAGATTAAGGTTCGGCAGGCACGTGTGAAAGCGGGCCTTACCTGGTTGAAGGAAGGGGATACGAGTTCCTCGGTTTTCTTTAGGGCGGCTAGGCAGCGGCAATATGCGGCATCTATGGCATCCCATGTTTTGCCAGATGGCCGAACTTTGGAGGATCCTGCTGATTTGCAACGGTATGTGCATGCTCATTTATCGGGATTCTTTTCGCAGCATGCGCTTTCCTATGAGCAGGAGATGCAGGAGCTTGTTTTGGCGGTTGTTAGGCCATCTATCCTGCACCATCAGCGGGAGTATTTGGAGCAAGAGCTTTCGAGAGAAGATTTAGCAGCTGCTTGTATGTGCATGGCCAAGGACAAGTGCCCTGGGTTGGACGGCATCCCTGTGGAGTTCTTCCAGATTTGTTGGGAGTGGACTGGGGAGTCTGTGTATCAGGTATATCTTGAGCTGCTGCATTCCTCTCATATGGATAAGATTTTGAATACTGGATGCATTTCTCTGATACCTAAGGTTAAGCAGCCTTCTACCATCAATGGTTGGAGGCCTATTTCTTTATTGTCTTCTGTGTATAAGATTATTGCAAAAGCCCTGGCAGAGAAACTGAAGCCGGTGTTGACTTCTTCTATCAGTAATGTTCAGTCTGGGTTTGTTCCTGGAAGGAACATTTTGACTAATGTTGCAGCAGCCTATGAGGGTCTTTATTGGGCACGGAGAACAGGTCAAGGCATTGCTTATCTGAAGCTTGACTTTGCTAAAGCCTATGACAGTGTTCGTTGGGAGTTTCTGTCTGCTATGATGTTGGCGTTGGGGTGTGGTCCGCGCTTCACAGATACAGTCATGAAACTGCACAGGTCCGCACGGGCTACGGTGGTGTGTCAGGGTGAGCCCTCTGCCCTCTTCCCATTGGGCAGAGGCGTGCGCCAGGGGTGCCCTCTAGCTCCATTTTTGTTCACTATTGTGGCGGAGGCTTTGTCCCAGTTGCTTTTGACTGCAGTAAAGGAGGGAGTGGTGGATGGGCTTCGGATGCAAGACGGTAGTCAGTAGATTATTAATCAGTTTGCTGATGACACTTTCCTCTTCTTGGTGGCAGAAGAGAGTAATTTGCGGAATGTGAAGCGTTTGCTGGGTACTTTCTCTTTGGCCTCAGGCATTCTTTTGAATTGGGGAAAATGCTCGGCATTATGGGCTCTGTCGACTCCGCCTCCACCTTGTTTGGCTCTTTTCCCTTGGAAGGTGCTTCTAGGTACTGTGTGCACAAAGCTGTTGGGTATTCCCTTTGGCGGTGATATTTCTATGGGGAGGGTGTGGGATGAGATTTTGCAGGGGCTGCAGAAACACCTTAATTGGTGGAAGAGCAGCAAGCTATCCATGGCAAGTAGGATTACTGTTACCAAGTCAGTGCTTTGTAGCATGCATGAGTACACAGCATCCGCAATGATAGCACCCAAGGGCAAGGTGCAGGCTTTGAACAGGGTTGTTCGGAATTTCGTGTGGGGGAGGGGGGGGGGAGATGATGAAGGAGCGACGGTGAAGGTGGCTTGGTGGAAGTGCCTCCACCCTCGGGAGGATGGGGGTTTGGCCATTTTGGATCTGGCTTTGCATAGTAAGGTGTTGGTTTCCAAGTTTATCTGGAGCATTCTGCAGGAGGGGGCGTCATCTCCTGGTGCGGCGTTGCTTCTGCAGTCTCTTCGCCATTGTGTGGCGTTTGGAAAGCCGTCTGTGCCTGTGGAGTTGCCCTGGACGTTGTTGTATGGTCTCAGGCCTTCCCCACACGCATCCCCTTTTCTCAGGGGGGTGTTGCGAGCTTGGGATCACGTGCGTGTGCTTTTCCAGCTGGATTATGGTGCTGTTTATCACCACTCCTCTCCCTTCTTGTGGGTTCATCTACCCCCTGCGCACTTGCCCTTGGCTGCCACTGTGCATGCTAGGACGCAGGCCCATTGGAGGCGGGCTACTGTGCGCACCTTGGAGGATCGGTATTGGGAGGGTCAGCTAGCCGCTTGGGAGTTTTTCCGAGCCCGCTTTCGGCTGTGGGGCAGTGATCGGGCTATTTGGGAGCAGGTGGCGAGGAGTATTCCACTGGACATACCTATAGTCCTTTAGGATGATGTGGTGGTGCAGGTTTGGAAGGTCCATCCTGATGTTGTGGCCTCATATTTTATGCGGTCTTGCTATCGGGTGCTGGCTATTCATGACAATTTGCTTCCTTCAGGCAAGTGGTCTCTGCAGCTTCCGGGCTCTCGTTGGCGCTCGGTCTGGACGTGGACTTGGTGTCCACTTCCCCCACCGAAGGTTAGGATGCTGTTGTGGCAGGTGGTGCACCGCTGTATCAGGGTGATCACCCTTGTGAGTAGGTTCAAGCCGGGTGTGAGCCCTCTTTGCCCTTGTCGTCGCCTTCATCGTGAGACCTTGGAGCATAGTTTGGTGAGAAGAAAAAAAAAGAGGGCTCTATTCTATTTAATATAATATAAATTTTGACGTCCTTCAAAAACCCAAAAAAGAAGGAAAAAAAAGACGTCTCCTTCTGCAAACATTACGTAAATCAAGTAGATATGAATAAAGGTTTACCAGTGCCTCTAGGGCTTGAGATGTCACATTCCAATCAAATGGGTGTACCCACATGTAAGTGTTACTTTGGCCGTGTCAAAACATTAAAGAGGTGGCCTCGCATTACAATCAAAGAATGATATTATCTTATTGTATAAGGGTGAGACAACTTAAACATGATTCCCAGCTTGACAGCGACCAGCATTAGCCGGGGGCTGCAAACTGATGAATCATGGAGCAGACCCTTATAATATCATGGTTGGGGAGGCATTTTAAGCAAGGATAGGGTTGAAGTTGCATACGTTCAATACGAAAAAGCATGAAATGTACGAAAATTTTTTGCAAAAAATACGCATTTAATACGTACCAAAAAGAAAAAAAAACTACTAGTAGGAAGTCGTGGGAATTCCTCAAGGTTCTCTTCTGTGCCATGATCTCTAGCCCTGGTCGCTGCTACATATCTTCTAGCTATTGTATGTGTATATCCTTCATTAATTTAGGGTCCACCCCAAGTGGGCATTGTATTTGATGGACTAGAGTTGGTAGAGTGCCTTTAATTCTGTCCTTTGAATTGTATTCTATGGGAGGACCCACATATGCGAAGGATTATACGAAGGAGATGTCTCACTCCTACATTAAGACGTTTGCCTTCTCTAAACATTGGGATAAATCAATTTCATTGTAATGGTTGAGCATTGACTCCATTGTTGCCGTACATATAAGGCGTCACATTCCAATCAAAGAGATGCTAAGCATTACAGTCGTATCAACACATTAAAGAGGTGGCATCACATTACAATCAAATAATGATATTATCTTATCGGTCGTATCAACACATTAAAGAGTGGCATCATAGTACAAATAAATAATGCTCTTATCTTCTCAACTAAAACGAGAATCGACAGTAACTAGCAGTAAGACAGGCTTGGGCAATGGTTGGCAGTTATAGTGGTGCCGTTAGGTCATGGGGTAGGGCCTTTTTCATGTTGAAGCATGAATAAAAAACTTTCCTAAAGGAGTCGAGAAAGGAAGAAGAAAAAAGATTGTCATCAATGCAACAAAAAAACCTTGGCAGTAATAAGTATGTTGCAAAACTATAGAATGTACATCTCGAGATAGTATATGAGGACATAGTTGAGTGTGCATATCCATCAGTTCCTGAAGATATGATCCCAGTGACTCCACTGAAGTCATGTCTAGCATCACATGGAGCCACTAGTGGGACCGTCTTAGCATAGCATCCTCAGACAGGGTTGAATGTTCGATAGTTTTGAAGAGCATGGCACTCATCTCAATAGCTCCTAGTTGGTAACACTAACAAAGCATCTCCTCTCGTGCTTCCTAAATCCATTTGCATGTCTCAATCCTGCGGTGATGATGTACAAATAGATACTATCAATTTGTGGCGATGATGTACAAATAGATACTATCAATTTGTCCTTCTTCATATGCAAATGTGTGCGTAGGTAGAGTTGTGGATCTCGTTCAAGCATGTGATTTATCTGGTTTTGATAATGTGTTCTCTTGACCTGTTCCAAGGCCCCAGAATCCCAATGCTTGCTAGTGAAGCAGGCACCGAGGTACTGCCTCAAGCAATTGCAATCCTCTTTGTTTTGTATTTGTATAAACCTATGCTCCTGCACGTTCCATCGAGATAGCCACTAAACTCATTTTTCTTTCCAACAGGCTTTGAGGCACTGCGGACCCATCGTCATGGTATAAGCAAGATTGAGGAGGCGAGCATTGCCCATACTAACTACCTTCTGAAGGTAGATGAGGTGGCATTTGAGTGCGGCCGTTCAAAGAAGCAAGAAACATGTCTCCTTCAGAAGTATTTGATATTGGACCATGGATTTTGACCCAAGTGTCTGAGCTAGAAAGGCTTTCTGCACCCGATCAAAGTCATTGTAGGTGCAAGCTATACCACCAGGCCCCAGATCTTGACCATGTACGGAAGAACAAGCTCTGCCAAGATCCTGAACAAGGATGACTAGTGGGCCCAGTCATAAAGCTTTGACTTTGTAACTATTATTCTGCATTGCATTTAGTGCTTTCCAACCAGCCTGATAGAAGTGTCCCAAAATGTAATCGAAGTGCCCCAAATACTTGTAGGTTGGTGCAACCTCCAGATTTGATCCTGATAAGTGAAGAAGGGAGGGCTTGACTGTCGGGGGGATGAGATAAGTAGGACCTTCGTATTAGCCAAATTACATGCGTTTCAATGACCTGGCAGAAAGTATCCAGGGGAGAAAAATGTTGTTGCATGTCAATTGGGGTGTAAGCTAAAAGATCCACATCGTCAACGTATATGGGCTGCCTAATAATATGGTGCATAAGCTGAGCCCCGCCACAACCATGTTCAACAAGCCAATGTTATAACCGATCAATATACAAGTCCACAATGTTGAAGAGAGCGGGCATGCCTGGTGGACCCCAATACTACTTTTGATAGGTTGGACGGTGCCATTCGAGTTGAGCAGGTCTCATACAACAGTCTCGAGTTCCTAAAACTTGCTGCGGGGAGTTGAGCATGTCTCATACAACAGTCAGGAGTCCCTATAATAGGTCTCAACAGAAACCCTAGGAGCACATATACATCAGCTTGAAGAGCGTCTACTTTGCCTTACATGTAAGAGATGGAGTACTGGAGCAGGAGGCAACACTTTTAGGAGCAGGTATTTTGAGTAGATTATAGGTAATTCATCTGGGAGTTAGCATCCTAGATGAGTTAGCATGTCATATCTCAACTAGAGTTCTAGAACCTACAGTTCTGATCATGAATCCGAGTCAATGAATCCTAACTGTAAGCTAGCGGCACGTAATTAGGATTAGTTGATATTTTTATTATTTATCAAGTTTTTTATATATATGATGTTGGTTGATATCATGATTGCACCTCTTATATACGAGAGAATGGAGATAGAGACCTAGTAGCCCATTAGTATATGATGCTTCTAATTAGACCCAATAATTTCTCTTTCCAGCCTATCCATAGAACCCACTGGGTTGTGGAAGCTATTAGGTAATTGGACACTATATAACGGGGTCTATGCAGAAGTGGAGAGAGCACCCTGCTGAGCGTGGCTACTGGGGTCCTTATAGTGGACTAGGTCTATAGTCAATCCTTCATGTAGGCCGGGTATAGGTTCGACACTCCCTGGGTTGAAGGTATCGCCCTGACTCATAGAGTTGCAGGTGTCGGCCTGGCTCATGTATAGGGGAGTTCAAATCAGGTAAGGACATGTGTCGCCATGATCCTCTAGCTGCGCATGGAACCATTGCATCTCGAGAAGGGACTTGTCCCTCTCCTGTCTCGATGGACCAAGGAGATGGAACTCGGAGTAGTCTCATTTGATGATACCATCAGATTGCGTCTCTAGCAAGTTGTGCTAGCCTATTTGCAAGTGTACACAAGATGGGTGATTGGAGTGGTCAACCCTAGCCATTGTTTATTGCAGCCCAAGTCATTATTATAACTTGGTCTTAAGCTATTTGGACACGTTAAATATCACTTGACTCCCGCTTGATTTTGAAATGCGTAGGAGCCTTCGTTTACTATATGTTATATGATATATTCGTCGATGTTATGATTGGGTGGATTATTGCTATCCTTTGCGGTAGTATTATTATTATATGTTGGTGATCATTATAGTATGTTTTCTTCCGCTGGTGTAGGAGCCCCTGGAGGAAGGGAAGGAAAGAGACCTCGGTATCCTCTACTCCACTGTCTGGCCACTGCAGACACGAGTTAGACAGAGGCCCCATACCACAAAGAGCGGTGTATATGGCGAGCAGTCATATATTGTGCAAGGAGCATCAGAATAACCAAGATCAAGCACTGGTCATGACCCCTTAGAAGTTAACTAAATTGGCCTGGTAAAGAATTGGAATGAAATATTTTAAACTTGAACCTTGGAAAAGTGGGAGAAAAATTTTCCACCTTTCGGGTCATACTAAATCAAGTCTAGACTTAAAGTTAGAAATAAGATGTCAAAGAAGATTTCTAGTAGGTAGAGTATGAATATTGTATATGAGCCCAAAAAATTCACTAGGAATGGACTAAAGAAACACCAAGTTCCGAGAGTCCAAGAATGACGAAAAATAACAATAAGTAACTAAGAATCATAGGAAACCAATAGTTAAATAAAGTAGGAAAGCCGCCATGCAAAAGTCTCCCACCATAAATACCTCTTTTACCGACTTGCGCTGCACATGAAACAAATAGCTCATAGAGTCAGAACCGACCTACCTCGTTTAGACGCCAGAGCTATTAACACGGGTAAACAGATTCCACCTGGAACGTGGCCTCGGTTCGGCGAGGAGGAGACGTCTGAGAAAGAGAGCTCACAAGGAGGCGAAACCATTATGTTGGTGGGCTATGAAGATACGTCGTTAGAGGAGCAACGGTCGAGAGGCTATGCAGAAGAAGAATGGGAGGAGGAGGAGGAGGAGGAGGAGGAGTGCTTGAGCTGCGGCTGATCAATTTGCTCCCCCCTCCCCCCCGGGGGGGAGGGGGGGTGGTGTGTTGAGATTATCGAATGAAACTGAAGGTTTTTCAAGTTCACTTGAAAAAGAGATAGCATATAACTCTTGGTACATCAGCCAAAGGATACCAAGGATTGTAAAAGGAGGACGATCACTGATTAACATCAACAACAGACCCCTCCCCCTCCCCTGGGCCCAAAGAACCAAAGAAGTTGGCTTATCATGGACTGAATTTGAAGCATTATCGTGAGGAGGAGGAGGAGGAGGAGGAGGAGGAGGAGGAGGAGGAGGAGGAGCGCTGCTCGAGCTGCGGCTGATCAATTTGTCCCCCGGGGAGGGGGGGGGTGGTGTGTTGAGATTATCGAATGAAACTGAAGGTTTTTCAAGTTCACTTGAAAAAGAGATAGCATATAACTCTTGGTACATCAGCCAAAGGATACCAAGGATTGTAAAAGGAGGACGATCACTGATTAACATCAACACACCCCCCCCCCCTCCCTCCAGGCCCAAAGAACCAAAGAAGTCGGTTTATCATGGACTGAATTTGAAGCATTATCGTGAATTAAGAGACTTGGCACTTTCTAACAGTGCATGAACATCTTGATTCGAAGGGCCCTCTTCGAAAAATTGGTTCGAGAGATTATGCAGGACTTTACATTGAAATACCAAGTAATTCCCATGATGCTTCAGAACTGTTAGAAAGCAGCAAAGGCGCAGTTGTGTTACTTATTCAAAGAATCCAACCTGTGTGCCATTCACGGAAAGCAAGTCACTATAATGCCGAGAGATATGAATCTGGCAAAGAGAATTAGACGAGAAGAGATCTTAGGATATTTCTAAATGGTAATAGTTATGTATTTTCGTGACTTGTAAAGTTAATTTAGCTAGATAAGCATGATATAATTATAAGTATCAAAAATTTTCTTTCTTATTAAAAGGATTAACTTCAAAAAGGTGACTCGTATGTTAAAGTACCCAAATAAATGCCCTCTACCTTCTAATACATAGTCTCTATATAATTCAGATTTTCGGCACACACTAGGAACACCTGTCTATATATACCTTTTCCATTTACTTTTTTTCCACCCAGTCCCAAGCTCCCTTAGTAAGGTAATTTTTCAGTATTTTCATCATCCTAGACAACCATCTTTTGTGTTGTACTTAGTTCTACAACGCTACAGGGTTCATGGAATGGTATAATAGCACCGAGCACATCACGAAAATAATGGTTGATGAGGTATTCCAAGTCTGTTAACATACCTTTTGACCTTTATGAGACAACATGAAGGACAACATTTTACGAAGAATATCCTTGATTGATATAATCAGCAACTGCAGGGACAATATATGAGACTATAGGGACAAAACATGAGATGGATCTCCCTTAGAGCTGTCACGACAACCCTTAGCCACGTACCAAATGCAAAGAATGCAATCTAGAAGAGAGCAGGAAGACCATGACATATAAAGTCCATGGGTATAGACACATGTAAGTAGTAGATGCCCTTAGCAATCTCATGCACTATCAGGTAGCCAACAACATATGAGAACCTTCAGTGTAGCCCCTCGGCCTTGCACTTTTGAATATGAGGCAGCTAGACCATTTATTGAGGAATTCGACAACAAAGAAAACCCTTTAGAGGGTCCATCTTCCAAGCACCAGGAAGAGGCGGAAGATTATGAGGAGTCGTCCATGACATTGCAAAAGAACTCAGGTTAGCTAGACGGATCGAGAAATATGTCAAAAACACAAATGATCTTCCAAAAAGGGCAACAGCTCCTCCAGCAGGAATCACATCGCTCACATCGATCTTCATCGAAGGAGAAGAATGCCTTTTGGCAGATAACATCCTACACCTACCATACTGCATTGTGGAAAGTCTTCGCATAGATGAACTATTATCTATGATCACCGATCGCTACAATGATGATTTCATTAACCATCCCATTACGAACTTCTGAGGGAATTTGCCGAAAGGGGATCATACATAAGGCATAATGTAAAAGATCTACAAGCATATGATTTCATCAGACATCGGATGCCGCACCAAGGCCTATCAACTGACAAAGAATTTCAAGCAATGCAAGCAAGATTATGTAAGGATAAGAGCATGGCCAGGCCCAAGCATCCAACAACATCATGGGGACAAACCCGTAGGGGTCGTAGTTATATAAACAAAGATCATGATGACTTAATGGCTATGGAAATCCAAGGCCAAGTAGCAAAAACCACGATTCCACTATTTTGCCATTATTCTTTGATTTTGAACTCTACCAAAAGTGCTAACCCCATTTTCCACAGGA
>JAANSK020191434.1:0-14635 GCA_011763485.2 Isoetes engelmannii
GGGAGGTGATTCCGGAGGCCGGGAAAAACACCTCCGGGATCACCGAAACCAGGGTAATATTATCCTCACCCCTTCTAATTTGAGTTGTTTCACCAATCCCTCCAACTCATGGGAATAAATCTTCCCGACGCCCTCGTGTTAATGTGCTTGTCCACATATTCGATCCCCGAGTGTCAACACCTCTACGCATTGTATAAGCAAAGGAATGAGACTATTGAGCATTGTTTCTGTTTGTGTGATCACCTCCAGCATCACCAGTTGTACTGGTTAGAACTTTGGTTAGCATGCTGCTTTTCTCTTCTAAGCATTATGTAAATGTACGCCCTCTAAGTTAGCAACCAATACAGTTTCATTTTATCTGCCAGTTTACAAGCAAGCTTTACTTTTTCGGGAGGAGATACAGTAGGCATGCATTTAACAAGATTGGCATTCCTTCGGAACATGAAATGAACATGATCTGAATATGGATTTCTTTCCAAAAGCATAAAATCTGTCACATATCCAATAGCATATGGATCTCCTAGCAAAAGATCAATACGACTATTTCAAATTAGGTTGCATGCAAAGTAAAATAGTTTGTACCTGGAAATCACGCAAGTCCATTCATGACATATATCTTTGCATGTGCAAGGAGGAGGAGTACCACCCCCATTTTTCTCATCTAAACATCTTAGAAAATTGGCTAGACTCATTGCGACCTCATTTCTTCTTTGGACCTGTTTAATATGCTCTTCCACTTTGAGTTCTCCACTTCCATGCATTGGGATAGCTGCATTCGACTGCAGGTGGTAGCCGGCTGGAAGGCGTTGCACGCCATGTAGAACAGTAGTTACCAGGCGGAGCTCTACACTTGGAGCACCAGGCCCGCATCTTCAGGGCTCTGGTGGAGCCCGCTCTCTTGTACGGCATAGAAGTTTGGGGGCCCGTCGTTTCCGCCACCATCTGGGCTGACCTGGAACGAGTGCAAAAGGCTTTCTTGGCATGCGCGCCCTCGGAGTAAAGCAGACGGTTCCGTACCAAATACTACTCCAGGAAACAGGCTTCCTTCCACTACAGAGGGCGGAAATCTGCCGCCACCTCATGTACTTCCAAAAGATAGCTCACATGGATGAAGACCGACTACCGCGGGTGGCCTTGGCGGTCGTATGGGGCCCTCAACGCCTTAAAACCTGCTGGAAAGAGAAACAGGCGGAGTGGCTATCTCAGTGGAACGTCCAGCCCCACAGGTGCGTACGGGTGCGCATGAAGAAAGAACATGATGAGCTGAAGGCCTACCTTGACACCTGCTTCCTTGGCAAACTCTGGGACGGGGAGGCCCTATCACAGGTCAAGCTCGGGCACTACAGACAACAGGTTAATCCCATGCTCGCCCGAGGCCCCCAGCAGTACCTGCGCGCCCCCCTCTCTATGAAGAAGCGTAGGCTGATCGCCTCCATCCGCACAGGGGGCCACCACCTCTGCATTGAGACAGGGCGATGGACTTGGGAAGCACGCAAAGTTAGAACATGCCGAAGCTGCCGCCGGGACATCATTGAGGACGAACAACATGCCCTACAGACATGCCCTGCTTATGAGCAAATTCGGGAATGCTACCCGTAGTTGGGGATACAAAGTCAGGCACTTTATCTCCTCCTCAATAGTGACGTCGTGGGAACTCTCGGGTCATACATCCAGGAGGTCATGGACGAACGACAACGGCTTTGTCCGAGTATCTCGTGATGGTGTGGTTCTGAATACCAGCATGTCCATTGCGGCCACGATTTTTCCCCATGGGGTTTTTTCATCCGGGCCATAATGCATATGCTGCTCCTTTTGTACAGGTCCCATAGGCCAATTGGCCTCCGTGGACGAGAAATTTTTTATCTTATCTTGTCTTATCTTATCTTTGTGAGATAAGAGTTTGCCTTATGGACAATCCAAAAAGAAAAAAAGGGCCCATAACCTTAATGGAGAGCTGGCAAATTCTTGTAAGCGCGAGTACTATCCACATAAGCTTTATTTCTAGGGTACCTAGGGATACTTGCGCATTAAGAAGTAGCGATTGATATCTACTGAACAAGTACGTAGTAGAGTGATGTATATGGGAGAATGCATGCTCATAAGTGTTATTTTCATAACACTAGCAAACCTATCCACTTCTTTATAAAACACTTGCAATCTTTAGAGAAGTCCAAAAAATGCACCTTGTATTTTTATCCTCTCGGACGGTAGAAATGTGGTATTAAGAGTGGATCATATCACAGGGCGCGAAATTAGAAATTAGGATAGCCAGCAAGTTTACCTGTAAAAGTTAGCGTCAACCGGATTTTATATCAATCATATACAAGCTTATCGGATTTTACATTAAAACCCACATTTTTTTACCAGACTTTTTGCCTGCATCTACGCATCTAAATCGGAATTTTTCAAGTTTAACCGGATTTTTAAGGGCCTAACCCCCCTAATTTCGAACCCTTTTTTGGAATATAAACTACTATTTTTATACAATAAGAAAACGAGGATTAGAAAGGAGTTATAGATAGGAATATTCCTACTCTTCTTCAAATAAACAAATAGAAATATTGTTTGGCATGGGACGTCATTGGGTTTGAGCATTCGGGACCGTCTCAACGCTTTCCAGCTATGGCGACCAAATCAGTGCTCGTGCTTAATTCCGGCAGCTCTTCTATCAAGTATGCTATCTTGTATCTTTCCGCTCAAAATGGGTTCATTGTCGATCATTCCCCTCCCTTTTATGCAGGTGTGCATTGTTTAATGTAGGCAAGTCAATGACTTGTCTTTTCCAAGGTAGTGTGGAAGGCATTGGCACTCCTAATAGTTCACTAACATACAAAGACCTTCAAATTGCATCTGACGTGAAGGTACAGGTGAGATTTTGAAGATACAGGTGGTTTTTAAACATGACTCTTTCTTGAAGCTTAAAGCTTAATATTAGGTTAGTATTCAAATGTTATTTTCCTTATTGATGGAGATAAAGATGAATTTACTAGGGTGCAAATGTCAGTGATCATGGTTCAGGACTGAGGAAAGTCATGGAAGTGCTTCCAGTACATGATCAAAGCAAAATCTGTGCCGTCGGACATCGGGTTGTCCATGGTGGGGAAATGCTGAATAAACCATCTTTAATCACAGAGAATGTATTAGAAGCTATAAAAAGGGCAACTCCACTGGCTCCTTTACACAACCCTCCCAATTTGGAGGTAAAACACAGCATGATAGAATGTTGGCAAGCAAATGAGGTCCATTTGTAGCATTTGATCTTCGAAGGCTGTGAATGCAGGGGATAAAGGTTGCACAGGAGCTGTTCAAGTGTCCACATGTAGCTGTTTTTGATACAGCTTTTCACTCAACAATGCCTCCACATGCTTACATGTATGCTATCCCCTTGAGGTTTTACAAGGAAATGGGACTCAGGCGCTATGGATTTCATGGTACAAGCTATGCGTTCCTCCTCCATCAAAGTGTTGGTCTGCTTGGAAAGCCAAGGGATGAAATAAATGTCATTGCCTTCCATCTTGGCGCAGGAGCTAGCATGGCTGCAATCAAAGAAGGTAAGTGCATAGATACTACTATGGGAGTCACTCCGCTCGAGGGATTAGTGATGGCTACACGTTGTGGTGATGTAGATCCTGGTATTTCACAGTTATTAGCATCTCAAGAGGGCCTTTCTGTAGGTCAAGTAGATAGGATTCTGAACAAAGAAAGTGGTCTTTACGGCCTCTGTGGCGAAAAGGATTTAAGACCAATTCTTGAAGCTGCAAGTTCAGGAAGTGAAAAACACAAGCTTGCTCTTGATGTTTTTGTACATCGCATAAGAAAATATTTAGGTGCTTATTTGTTGCAGCTTGAAGGTAAGGTAGACGCACTAATATTCTCTGGTGGTATTGGAGAACGTTCTCCCGTCATACGCTCTATGGTTTGTAAAGGACTGGAAAATTTTGGTATTAAGTTGAATGAAGAGAAGAACTTTGGAGATAAGAAAGGAGCAAAGGAGATTGGGAAAGATGAAAGCAGGATAAAAATATTTGTTATTCCTACTGATGAGGAGCTCTGTATTGCACAGCAGACCCTCAAACTTCTCTCCAATGACATCGCTGATGACGATTTATAACTACTTGTCAACCACATTATGTAGTAGCATAATGTGCAAGCATTTGTAAACTGCTCAGGTATTTACTGTAACTTCACTTTGTTGAACCTCTGATGTAAGAACCCCCCTTAGCAAAGGAAATTGTTATGCAGTTCATTTTATTCTTGGCAAAGCCTAAGATTCATTGCTTGAGGACTCAGACAACATGATTATGCTTCCAAGGATGGGTTGAGAGTTGAGAATGCTATAACTTAATTAACAAGCAATAAAGACAGGTTGTCAATGTGGCTCTGTTTATATATATGTTTAAGCATTTTTGGACTGCAAATATTGCAAATTAGGTCATCATTTGAAGATATAAGCAGCATCTTGGGAGCTTGCTTTCTCTGTAATATAACAGGATTAATGGCTTTATCGTAAGGGGCAAGGACTTTAGGTGGCAATAGATATAAACATATAGTATAAATAAATTCTACACAGGGTAACACGCAAGTTGAAAACTTATAAATGACTAGCAGTTGGGCAGGCCTTTGTTGGACTATATATATCTTATATTATCTCTCAATCCACTATATTGCTCAATCCTGGCCTGAAAGGACCAACCTAGCTTTTGCTTTTTTTAGTCATGATTCAAAAAAATCCACAGATTACTCAAAACGATCCAGCCAAATACTGAAAAAAACCACAGGGGAAGGGGTAAGCTAAGCTGTGATCTTTTTTTTTTGTTTTGGGATCCCTGCAAAGGCATTAGATTCGTCCAGCCATTCCTCCTCTACCAAGCCGTGGCACCATTATTCTTGCTTTAATCTCTTTGGAGATGCTATTTCATGAAAAGGGTACAAGATATATTTTTGGAGTATTGGAACTTAAATTGGCAATGGTTCATATTTATGGAACTTATTACGCGGTCGAATAAGGGCGGGCCAAATTGCATTCAAAACTACTATAGGGATGGAGCTCGACATAGGGCGCATCCCCATTAGGTAAGAGCTGGGTTTGCCATATCAGCAAATTAGGGGCGCAGGACGACGCCCATTCCAATTGCAACCTCGTCGCACCACCGGATCTTGATAGCTTGAAGACAAATCTTGGTCGCTTGAAGATAAATCTTAATAGCAAGAAAACAAAATCTTCTTTGCTACAAGACAAACCCTGTTGGGAATTAAGCAATTCGGAAGTCTCTGCTACCTTCCGAAGAACTTGAGATTGGCTTTGCCTCTTAGAACAAATTCAGGTCAAAGGAAATTCAATTTTCTTGTCTTCACTTGCCACATGGCAAAGGAAAGTCTCTGTTACAAGCTAATGGGGATGCGCTCATAGAGAATTGGAGATCGGTCCGGCTAGTTTGTCGGACCGATCCTTATAAACACAATGAGTACCATTGTTTTATATTATCTGTTGAAATCGGTGGCTTGCAGATCGAGCCTGCCTGGGCTCTCGGGGTAATAGTCTGATTGTTGAATTTGGATTGGGTCGTATTCCTTCAATGGTTCTACTGTAGCAAAGTATGGTCAATAGTCGATGTATTTAATTGTGACCATTGTTCTTGAAGGATAAGGTGCTTTGAAATAACTAGATAGATAGACTCAAAGCTTAAGAATTACATTGCTTGCACGTACACTATCTAGTTTAATTGGAAGAAGATGTCTTCACGTTTTGGTGCTAATCTATTGACCTCAATGAAGTGTTTAAAGGAGAAGGTGGTTTCCAGATCTGGAAACAAGGCATTAGATAGGTACTGGAGTTCGAAATTTTATGGTATTGTATTGATGGAGGCAATGTTAGAACTTCTACCGTGCAGAGTACATCAAGTGCAGGAGACTCAAATGCTGAAGAAGGTGAAAGCTCGGCTGTTGGAAGAACACCTGCAGGAGGCAGAGGAGGAGGTAGAGGTATTGTTTCGAGTTTGGTTGCAGGACAAGATGATGACATGAAAATTATGGAAGCTCAATCTATAATAACAAGCAAAGTTGGTGCTGCAATAAAGCTTAAACTGAGAGGTATGAGTCCAAAGGATATGTGGGAATATATGGTCAGCCAGTATGAGGTAAAAACTTCATGTCAAATAGATGTACTAAAGAAACAACTTAGGAAGCTTAAGTTGTACGAAAAAGACAGTATCACTGAATACTTGGAGAAATTTGATTCAATTATTGCTGATCTTGAGGGAGCAGGAATAATACTGAATGAACATTATCAAATATTGTCCTTGGCTAGGTTTGTGTCTCACAATGGCCAGATGGCCACCTTGCTAAGAAACGTTGCTAAATCTAAAGAACATGTAGTACAAATGATTAGAACAGAATATGAGCAAAAAGGAGTTGGTTTTGAGGAGGATGATCATGAGGCTGAAGTTTTGTACACAGGAAAAAATAAAAGAGATGGAAGTACCATCAAGAAAAAATTAGGACCATGTTACAAGTGTAACCAGTATGGGCACCTTAAAGCTGATTGTCCAAATGAAACAAAAGTGATCAAATGTTTCAATTGTGATGGTAAAGGTCATATAACAGCTAAATGTCCAAGCCCAAGGGAACTTCTGGAAGAGGAAGAGATAAAGGGAGAAATACTAACACTAGAGGTGGTTTTGCAAGAGGAAGGCCGAACTCCAAAGGAAGTCCAACCATGAATATTATTCTTGAAACACATAGAGAAGAAGAACTTGATGATACAATTGAGGTAAAGTGTGACCATTTGTTATCTGTTTCAAATGATTTGACTAAAAGAAATAAGAAATTTATGATAATAAATTCAGGATTAGAAAAAACAGTGACATGCAACAAAAGCTTGTTAAAACAATGCAAAAAGGTTGGATCTGGTCATGTACAGTTGAGAGATGGAGCTTTGCAGAAAATACAAGATACTGGAGTATTAGAGATTTTTTATTTTGATGGAAAAGCACTTACAGAAGTTTTATGTGTGCCAAATTTAGTCAGAAACTTGATTTCTCTTTGTCAATTAGTTGGCCTTGGTTATAAGGTCACGTTTGAAAAACTTGAATGTAAATTTTACTTGGTAATCAAATAAAGTTTATTGGAAAAAGAGTTGGAAATCTCAGATGAAGGTTTGACCTTCACAAACACAAGTCTTGAATTGACTGCATACTTAGATGCAGTGGGGAGGAAACCCATATACAAGGGATTAACATCTGGATACATATTACAGGTTGGTGGTAGTACAATAACATGGAGAAGCAAAAAGCAAGGATGTATAGCAATGTCTACAGATGAAGCAGAGTACAATGCAACATCTTTAACAGCAAGGAAGATTGTGTGGGTGAGAAGATTACTGGAAGAACTTGGTGCAATACAGAATTTCCCTACAACACTTTATATTGACAATATAAATTGTATTGCTAATGCCAAGAATCCGGTCTTTCATGAAAGGACCAAATATATCGAGCTACATGTGTACTTCATTAGGGATATGATTGCAAAAGGAGTTATCAAAGTTGAGTATAAAAAATCTTTAAATCAAACAGTTGATATTTTGACCAAGGTGTTGGCAATATATAATTTCTTGAATTTGTAGAAAATATTGGGAATCAGCTTTATTGAAAGTAAGATTGGAAGGGGAAAAGAGTATTCAGAGGATAAAATTGCACGCAGGAAGTCTGTAAGATTCAATATGTTACAGTGAAAGTATGATAAAGGTGCAACATTTAATCAGTCAATATATAACATGAAGGGGAATGTTAAAACTAAATCATGTTATATATTCAGTTAAATCATTGAGACAGAAGGAGACATGCATGTTATACAAGATGGTGGGCGGCGGCATTGCCGCTGCATATGTTTACTGATTTTGATGGTGCCGTTTTTATTAGTGTGTTCAATGTTTTAATTAGTTTGTTTTTTATGGTAGTAGGAATTTGTAACTAATGTAGCAGAAATTTAGAGAAATAAAGCCAAAGAAGCAAATACATAATTAATGCACATGGATGTCAATATGTACATTGGTTGTTGACACATAAAGTTGTTAAGTTTTAAGTGAAGCTATTTGCTGCAATATGTACATGGATTCGGCCACCCAATCTATGGCAATGACTTGCTGAATGACTGTTTTCCGTCTTGTTTGTTGTTTGTATTCGGTTTGGAGTACACTGATTTGGAAAAGCTTAAGTTTCCACGTTGCTTTCTTGAGTTCCATGTGATATGCTCATTGGTTAGAATCCTACAGAACAGGAAGGTAAATTGATTGGTTATTGTAATTTGGTCATAGTTGACACTGTGAGATAAGATGAACCTGATTTCGAATGTTGTGTAGTTGATCAACAGTGTGACCGAGGATTTGTTCTGTCTGTTCGTTAAATGCGGTGGCTCTTACTTCATTGGTTGCATCTATTAAGTTTGCTGATAATATGTACATGTTAGGATGATGGGTTAGACTAGCTGATAATAGTTGCTTGAATATATGTAAGGTGTGGTATTCGTATCTTCTAGAAGCTTTTGTAACTTTGTGGCATTTGTCACACCAAAATTCTGGATCATGGTCGGTCACTTTTTTGTTGCATGAGATGCAGGCCTGATAGTACATGGGTTGATCTGGATTAATGAAACTTATACATGCCCTGATATTGAAGTACGCAGGCTTCAAAAGGAGAATGGAGAAAAATCAGTAATAGGAAGTGAGTTTGTCTGGAATAAAATGCAATAGTTGTGAATATTGATAGAATTGAAAATACCTTATTGTCTGTGATTGTCGCTTGCAGTATGTCTGATATAAAAGCACGACCAATATGTATGGAGTTGGATGCTGAAGTTGTTGGTCGCAATAGGGTGGTCTCAATAGGGAGGCAGGTTGCAACTTTTCTGGTGCTGTTGTACCTATAAGAACAGGGGATTAGTAGAAGAGATCAGGGGAATAGAATGGGAAATGAGAAAGTACCATAGTCGCAACCTGGTAGCAGCAGGGATGTATGGGTCAATGCGTATGGTGCTGTTGTTTGTTGTTGATAAAGATACACCTGCATATAATATAAAATGAAATGATAGTATGGTGAAGTTAGTAGGTGATATGAATGGATTAGATGCACACAATTGTCGAAACTTGGAATGAAATAACTCGAAGATGACTGATTGCCAATACAGGGTTCTGTTCAACAATGTGTAACAGTTGTTCGCTTTCTCTCAAAGCAAGATCATTTCAAAGAGTTACATTAATGCTGGTTTGGCTGGTATTTCGTGTTTTGTTTGGTTTTAGTAGCATGTGTCAAGTAATTTGTGATAGGAGGCAGCAACGTACCTTTCATCAATAAGTAGAATGTCTTGTTTTGGAATTGTCTTGTTTTTTGACTTGCTTTGGACATTAATTGGTGGAGAGATATGGTAAAGAATACCCAAGACATCTGTTCAACATGTACTTTCTAGTCATGTATTGTGTATTGAGCAGTGAGAAGAGTAAGTTATAAAAAACACTTAAACTTACCGATCGAAGTTTTGGTGTTATCTACTTGTGGCTATTATGGTGCTACCCGACGAATCGCTCCATGGTGCTGCCACACGTTTCGTCATAATCAACTCCTCTTTCTTGTGAAAAAACTTGTGCAACTAATCTTGCCTTGAACTTTTGTTCACCATCATTTCCTTCTTTTATTCTATATACCCATTTGTTCCCAACTACATTTCTCCCTTTTGGTCTTTCTACAAGTTCATATGTCTGTGTTATGTCAAATGAATTCATCTCACTTTCCATTGCCGCTTTCCACATATCTGCCTTTTCACAACTTATGGCTTCATATAATTCTTTGGAACTTCTGGCTCAAGTATGGCCATAATCTCATTTACTTCAATGCCACTTCTTTGTAATCTCTTGGAGGTACCTTCTGCTGTCCTATCGTACTTGCTGACATCAATTCCTTGCAGTCCATCCTTCAACTCATCAGGTTCACTTTTCTTTGCTCTCTTTAGATTCATATCATTTCTGTCATTTTCAATGTCTGCAATCATATCAACCCTGTTAATATCAGTATTCTTATCATCGTTGTTTTCCTTTTCTTGTCTTTCATTTTCAATATCTTCCTCTGTATCATCTTGTACTTGATTCTATTCCTTTTCTTTATCTACCTGTGAATAGGTTCGACCTATTAATAATCTCATTTCTATCTTTGTAGAGTATCTGTTCATTAAATTTTACATCTCTACTAACAATGATGCTTCAAGTTTCAAGACTGTATATTCTATACCCCTTTGACATGTCATCATACCCTAACCATGTAACCCATTATTGCTCTATCATCTAGCTTTTTTCTATTTTCTTCTGGAACATGAGGAAAAGCAATGCTTCCAAAAACTCTAAACACGTCATAATTTGTCCTGGTGTTGCTCCAAATATTTTCAGCCTTTTGCACATTTAGGCTTGAAGATGGACCTTATTTTGAATGCAAACTGCAGCTCTTACTGCCTCTCCCATAAAAAGTTTAGTAATCCAAACTGTTTTAGCATTGATCTTACACAATCAATAATATACCTATTTTTCCTCTCTACAATTCCATTTTGTTGTGGGGGTATGACTGCAGGTTACTTGTCTTCTTATTCCTTTCTCTTTACAATATTTCTTGAACACATAATTCACAAATTCACCTCCTCTGTCGGATCTCAGATACTTTATCATTGGGCAATTGTTTTTTAAGTAGCTATAATTCTTGCATATATGATACGGACCAAGCTTGCTTTTGTCAGAGTTACCACGTACATACAAAATTTTAACATTCTCTTCCTCTTCTCCCTTGATGATTTTCCTTTACTCAATCTCTGTCCTAATCATAAGTTCAACCTTTTCTCTGTTCCTTGCAACGTTCCTAACTAAGAGAGTTGATCATACTCTGAAAATGCTCTAGACAATGACAGCACATGAAACTCTTTAGTTATAGGAACACTTGCTGCTTCAAGATCAGTCATGATATTCTCATGCTTCTGAAAGAATTGAGTAAGATTGTCATCGTCTTTAAACTTCAGCCTCCTTAATTCCCTATCAAGCATTTCAATTTGAGAGGAGTATTTCACTTCATAGTGCTTAACCAGAAAATCCCACATTTCTTTGGGTATTTTGTTTTTCAACTTAAACATTATACTGGATCTCAACTTACTAGATATAATGGATCTTGCCTAATGTGCTCTTTTGGAGTTGTTTCACTCCCTCCAGCATTTACAGACCCTTCACTTTCACCAGATGAGCTCCACTGCTTTCACCTTCTTCATAGCCTTCACTTGCTATTAGATCCCAAAAATCTTCTGCCAGTAGAACATCCTTCATCCTTTCTTTCTAGGCTTGAAAACCTGCTACCCCTTGAAACATGTCAACCCCATTCGATAATGACGAACCAAGTCTAGTTGCCATCTCTGCTCTGATACCACTGTGAAAATATTATCTCAATATGATTAGCAAGACAACTAACTTGAAATAACAATATGCTTCAAGATAAAACACTAGCAACTCATGCTAGTTAACTATTCACCTTATAACAAAACTTCTAGCAACTCGTGCTAGTCAACAATACTTGAATACAATAGAAATAAGTAGATAACCTATTGTATTTAGTCAAGACATTCCCCTTGATTGAGCATTGGCTGGATACACCAGACCTACAAAAGATAATAGATCATACATCTTGTTCTTATTTATAATAACTCCAATTCGACTGTAGTCGGTTTAGGAGACGGTTTCAACTACACCATCTCCATTGGATGGGTACTAGTCTGTATTTTATTCGAGCACTAGTGCTTTCCAATATCAGATGTTTTCCCTCTTATATACCAATAAACAAACCTTTAAAATGTTACTTTCAACAATACTTGGTTTTAAACCATATGTCCCCCTTTGTATCCAATCTTCTAACTCTGTATATATAGCATGCATGTTTCCTTCTATCTTCAATGATTTAACTGAATATATAACATGATTTACTTTCAACAAGCCTTGTACTAGAATGGTATCGATCTGGACAACTGAATCGTCATCTTGTTCCCTCTCTTAATTATCATTATTTGTATTGTTTTATATTTTCGCGTGGTAAGCATGGCTAGCCCCTCTATTTGGAAGATGTAATGTTTATGTATCACGTGCCACGCATGAACAATCCCTCCATTGTTTTCATAGAATCATTTTATAACGTTGTTTTAGTGTTTGTGTATGTGTTGTGTAGGTGCAATGGTAGTAATACCGACTTCTTTTTTATCTTCGACATTGGAGTAATTTTTCGTAGGTTTTTGGAGGATGACGTGATACAGTGCACTTCTTTTTTATCTTCGACATTGGAGACGTTTTTTGTAGGTCTTTGGTGGATTACCATGATTTAAGCGGCCTATGTCTAAGCCCCTTGACAAGGGCTTAGCACTAGGGTTTTCTCTGGAAACCCAAAAGAACGGAATTTTTTATTTCAGTGCTAAAGCATCATCAGGCACATCATCCAGCAATTGCTCTTTTATATTTTGTGGGTACCATACAGGTACCCCGGGGGAATCACCTTTATACAATACGGATATGCCATCTGCGTTACTAGGGTAGCAAGAAAACCCTTAGTATACGGTGCATGAAATGTAGAAAAATACCCATTTCGAAAATGTACATGCTTAAAATGCTGCAAAAATGTGATAGAAAACCACCCCTTTCCATATATTTTCATACGAAAGCACTCCAAAATAACCCATTCCTTATAACTCAGATGGTTCATACGACATTTTCAAGGTTGCACCTAATGAATTCTATATGTGATGTCGCCGGCGACTTCAGTAAAGGTACTAGCATATCTCCAAGAGGTAATGGACATGTAAACTAAATTGCATCCTTCATCACAACATTAAAATGTACAGTTTACCAGCAGCCTATTATTGCTAAGATTTTCCCTCGAAGACCATTCGGGACTTGGGTTTTCTAATTGGGGACAAATAGATTTATTGTGCTCTTTATTTGATTTTATAGTTTTCTTTTTCTTTTCTTTTTCTTTTCTTTTCTTTTTTTTTTTTTTGTCTCCATGAACCATAAATATTCAATTGAATTCATTATAAATGACTTAAAAAAGAGTTTAGAACATTCCATCTTTATCATTTCCCATACATACATGAAGTTCATGCCTATTAAAGTATTTCTTTAGCGCAACTAATTCCACAACCTATTTCTACCTAAAAACACCATGCAGCCATGATTAACTTGGATGACAAAAATATCATTAAAACACCTGTCAATTTTGTGGCAATATCTACTTCCAGATCAGCATTTGACTAAAACATTAGAATAACAGTAGATGTTAATCCCCCAACTTAGCCACATGGTTTAGAACTAAAATTGTCATTGATAACTTGAATCCATGATGGAGTAAGCAATGTAATGGATGTTCACTGTTTTAACAGTTAGAATGTTTGATGCTTGTGCTGAATGCAAAAGAAGGCAGAGATGTGAGGATTGACAAGGTTAGGATAACATGATGCATTCTAGAGACTGATAAGATTCTACACTAACAAGTATCCCTCAACAAGAAATTGAGAGAGATTGAATTGGCTGTTGGATTTTCAAGTTTTCTAACAATCAACATGATCCAAATTCTCAAATAGGCAAAAATTCTAAAAACCTTACCTGCAATCAAATTAAGGAGGAAGTCAAAGCCACCGCAGTGAGAGAGGAAATTGTACATTTAATGCTAGATTCAGATCTACACGCGTGGAGTTTAAGAAAATGCAATCTGAATTTAAGGGTGGGTTCACACCATAGGGTTTAATTAAGTTAAGTTAAAATTTTAAGTTAAACTCAGTTCACACATAAATTGTTAAGGTTCTGGTTAAAGGAAGGAAGGAATGAAGTATATTTTAACGTCCACGGAGGCCAAAAGCCTATGAGACGGTACATGCTTTTACATATCACATAGAAACCCAAATCCAACAACAAAAAACACACAATGCAACTGTACAATGCACCCCTACTGCCGGATGAAATAAAGGGGTATAATGTTTTTGGTCGTGGTTATGTTAAAATTTAATTTAGTCCCTCGTTTACACATGCTTTTAGTTAAATTTCGTTTGTGTTTTAACCCCGAAGCCCAGCCCCCAAAAGTACATTTAAGTTCTGTTAAAGAAATCGAGCTCCGGGAAGACGTCCATTGCGAGGGAGCTCAGAGGAGCTTCAAGAACACCACTTTCAGTCATCCAGGAGCCTACTCCGTCCAAGAGCATGTGGTGCAAGAATCGGCTGCTACAGGTTCTCATCAAATCCTTTTCTTTTCTGTTCAAATGCAAAATCTTTAGGATGGATAGTTGAAGTCCTGAGCCTGAGGAATTCTAGCAGGAGAGAAGAATTGGTTGTAATAATTTTAACTTGAGCAGTGGTATAATAATGGCTGCATAGAAAATTGACGTAATCCTGCTCTCTTAGATCATAAACAAGTCCAGGAGAAAGAGCTTGTTGAGGATCATTGTTTCCTGATCCATATGCAAGTGCATTTGCGGGTTTTCCTGTTATTGTGTGGGATATATTCTTGCCGCTGTTATCAATAACATAAGCACTAGTCATGATGGCAGATTTGACAGCAGCAGGGCTCCATGCAGGATGAGCAGC